>MU724178.1:3719-27038 GCA_026770625.1 Nicotiana glauca | reverse complement strand
TATACACCGTACTCGATCATTTAGCAAATAGCAATCAATAATACTCTAATCCTATTCCCTCAAGCCAACGTTAGATCAAACACTTACCTCGAATGCTCCAAACTCAACTCAATCCTCTAGAATAGCTTTACCCCTCGAATCTAGTCACAAATTACTTGAATGTATCAACAAATGCTAATTGAATCAACTTGAATGCATGAAAATGAATTTCCCAAAGTTTTACTCAAAAATTTCCAAAATTCCCCCAGGCCCACGTGGTCAAAACCCGAGGTTCAAACCAAAACCTGGTTACCCATTCCCCCAGGAACTCAACTATATAATTTATTTTGGAATTGGACACCAAATTGAGGTCCAAAACCCCCAATTTTAGAAACCCTAGGTTCTACCCTAAGTTCCCAAATTCCCCCATTAAAATCTTTGTTTGAAGTTGAAATTACATTTAAAGATGATAAGGTGTAAAGAAAATAAGTTAGAAATTACTTACCAATCGTTTTGAAGAAGAAGAATCATTTGAAAAATCGCCTCTTATGTTTTGGGTTTTGAAAAGCTTAAAATGACTGAAAATCTCGGATTTATATACTTCACTGAAAGCCCGGCGCGGAGCGCACAAAAATGTCCCGCGGCCGCGCCAAGGAAGGGAGGGAAATGACTCTCTGAACCTACCCAGCGCAGACCGCACGATTCTGGTGCGCGGCCGCGCTGGTGGAATCGTACCTGGGGACTTCTCTGAATCTCCCAGCGTGGACCGCACGAACTTGGTCCGCGGCCGCGGTGGTCAAACCAAGGCTGAGGACCCCTCTGAACATGGCCACGCGGACCGCGCGAAAAAGACCGCGGCCGCGCTGGGGCCTGCAACACTGCAACACATGATACTTTTAAGCCTAAGGCCTCCCGGGATCTACTCAAAACTCACCCGAGCCCTCGGGGCTCCAAACCAAACATACACATAACTCCAAAACATCCTATGGACTCATCCGTGCGATCAAATCGCAAAACAACATCGTAAACATCAAATTAGGCCTCAAGACCCATGGTTTTTCTTCTAAGTTTCATAAACTTTCAAATCTGGAACTTATAGTCCGAAACACGTCAAACGACGTCTGTTCTCAACCAAACTTTACAGAAAGCACTTAAACAATATATAAGACTTGTTCCAGGAATCGGAACCAAAATACGAGCCCGATACCATAGTCTTTTAATCAATTTTCATTTCCATTTTCCTTAATAATTTCAGAAAAACAATTTAACAAAAAAATTCTTTTACTCCGGTTCTAGATCTCGAATTTCGACTCCGGGCACATGCCCGAGTCCCATATTTTTCTACGGACCCTCCGGGACCATCAAATCACAGATCCGGATCCGTTTACCAAAAATATTGACCGAAGTCAACTTTAACCATACTAATATCAAAATTCTTCAAATTTTTCACATATTTCACATATTTCAACATAAAAGCTTTCCGGCTGCGCGCTCGGACTGCGCATGCAAATTGAGGCAACTAAAAGTGAGGTCTTCAAGGCCATGGAAGCACGAAAAAAGGAAGAATTACGGTGATGACCCTTTGGGTCGTCACATTCTCCGCCTCTAAAACAACCGTTCGTCCTCGAACAGATAAAAGAAAGAAGTACCTAAGTTAGGAAATAGATGAGGGTAACGGCTCTGCATATTAGACTCGGACTCCCAGGTCGATGCCTTAGGAGGCTGACCTCTCCACTGGACACGCACTGAATGAAGACTCTTCGACCTCAACTGTCAAACCTGCCGGTCTAGAATAGCTACCGGCTCCTCCTCGTAGGACAGCTCCTTGACCAACTGGACAGTGCTGAAATCTGACACGTGGGTAGGATCGTCGTGATACCTCCGAAGCATAGAGACATGGAACACTGGATGCACGGCTGACAAGCTAGGTGGAAAGACAAGTTTGTAAGCCACCTCTCCCACACGATCAAGAATCTCAGATGGCCCAATGAACCTAGGCTAAGCTTGCCCCTCTTCCCAAATCTCATCACGCCCTTCATAGGCGATACACGAAGCAATACTCGCTCACCAACCATGAAAGCTACATCTCGAACCTTGCGATTCACATAACTCTTTTTCCGCGGCTGAGCCGAACGAAGCCTGTCCTAAATGATCTTGACCTTATCCAAGGCCTCCTAGACTAAATCTGTACCCAATAACCGTGCCTCTCCCGGCTCAAACCATCTGACTGGGGACCGACATCACCTACCATACAACGCCTCATAAGGAGACATCTGAATGCTGGACTGGTAGCTGTTGTTGTAGGCGAACTCTGCTAAAGGAAAAAACTGGTCCCAAGAGCCTCCAAAATCAATGACACAGGCTCAGAGCATATCCTCCAACATCTGAATAGTCCTCTTGGACTGACAGTCCGTCTGAGGATGGAATGCTGTGCTCAACTGAACCTGGATGCCTAGCTCCTGCTGAACTGCTCTCCAAAAGCGCGAGGTAAACTGTGTAGCCCAGTCCGAAATGATAGGTGCCGGCACCCCATGAAGGCGAACAATCTCCCGGATATAGATCTCAGCCAATCTTTCCGATGAATAGGTGGTGGCAACAGGAATGAAATGCGCCGACTTAGTCAGCCTACCAACAATGACCCAAATAGCATCAAACTTCTTTCGAGTCACCGGAATCCCAGTAACGAAGTCCATGGTAATCCTCTCCCACTTCCACTCGGGAAGCTCAATCCTCTAAAACAAACCACCAGGCCTCTGATGCTGATACTTGACCTGCTGACAATTCAAACACCGAGCCACATATGCAACAATATCTTTCTTCATTCTATGCCACCAGTAATGCTGCCGCAAGTCTTGATACATCTTCGTGGCTCCCGGGTGAATGGAATACCGCGAACTATGGGCCTCCCCTAAGATCAAATCTCGAATCCCATCAACATCGGGCACACAAACTCGCCCCTGCAATCTCAAAACACCATCATCATCTAAGTCCACCTTTGTGGCACCTCCACGCTGCACCGTGTCTCTCAGGACACACAAATTGGGATCATCAAACTGCCAATCACGGATACGCTCCAATAATGAAGAACGAGCGACCGTGCAAGCTAACACTCTGCTAGGCTCCGAAATGTCCAACCTCACCAGCCGATTGGCCAAAGCTTGAATATCCAAAGCAAGCGGTCTTTGGCTGGCCGGAACATAAGCAAGACTACCCATGCTGACGGACTTCCTACTCAATGCATCAGCCACCACATTGGTTCTCCCCGGGTGGTAAAAAATGGTGACATCATAATCTTCAACAACTCTAACCACCTCCTCTGCCTCAAATTCAACTCCTTTTGCTTGAACAAGTACTGAAGGCTCTTGTTCCGTGTACATCTCACACGTCACACCATACAAATAATGCCTCCAAATCTTCAAAGCATGAACAATGGCCGCCAACTCTAAATCATGGACCGGATAGTTTTTCTCGTGGATCTTCAATTGCCTCGAAGCATAAGCTATTACTCTACCATCCTGCATTAATACTGCACCAAGCCCAATACGGGAAGCATTACAATAAACTGTATAAGGCCCTAAACCTGTGGGCAAAATCATTATCGGTGCCGTAGTCAGAGCTGTCTTGAGCTTCTGAAAGCTCTCCTCGCGCTCGTCTGACCACCTGAACTGGGCACCCTTCTGGGTCAACCTGTTCATCGGGGCTGCAACAGATGAAAACCCCTCCACGAACCGACGGTAATATCCTGCTAATCCCAAGAAACTTCGAATCTCCGTCACTGAAGCTGGTCGAGACCAATTCTTGACTGTTTCAATCTTCTTCGATTCTACCTGAATGCCCTCTACTGATACTACATGACCCAGAAATGCAACTGAACTCAACCAGAACTCGCACTTCGAGAACTTAACATACAACTGACTATCCTTCAGAGTCTGAAGAACCACTCTGAGGTGCTGCTCATGCTCCTCCTGGCTACGGGAGTACACCAGAATACCATCAATAAAGACTATCAGGAACAAGTCTAGATAAGGCCCGAATACTCGGTTTATCAACTCCATAAATGCTGCTGGGGCATTGGTCAACCCGAATGACATGACCAAAAACTCATAATGCCCATACCGAGTGCGAAATGCTGTCTTAGGGACATCAGACGCCCTAATCCTCAGCTGATGGTAGCCAGATCTCAAGTCTATCTTTGAAAACACCTTCGCACCCTGAAGCTGGTCAAACAAATCATCAATCCTCGATAGTGGATACTTGTTCTTTATCGTCACCTTGTTCAATTCCCGATAATCAATGCACACCCTCATCGACCCATCCTTTTTCTTCACAAATAGCACCGGCGCGCCCCAAGGAGAAATACTAGGCCGGATAAAACCCTTCTCTAGTAAATCCTGCAGCTGGTCCTTTAACTCCTTTAATTCTGGCGGGGCCATACGATAAGGCGGAATAGAAATGGGCTGCGTGCCTGGGGCCAGATCAATAAGAAATCAATATCCCTGTCGGGCGGCATACCCGGCAGGTCTGAAGGAAAAACCTCTGGGAACTCTTGGACA
The DNA here is from genome assembly GCA_026770625.1 of Nicotiana glauca. Lineage (NCBI taxonomy): Eukaryota > Viridiplantae > Streptophyta > Magnoliopsida > Solanales > Solanaceae > Nicotiana > Nicotiana glauca. The sequence goes on along the minus strand of MU724178.1, from coordinate 22,506 downwards.
ATAGGAACAGAGTCAATAGAAGGAACCCCTGTGCTGGAATCACGAACATATGCCAAATAAGCTAAACACCCCTTCTTGACCATGCGTCGAGCCTTAACATATGAAATAACACTGTGGGTGGCATGACCTGGGGTCCCTCTCCACTCTAATCAGGGCAAATCTAGCAAAGCCAAGGTCACGGTCTTGGCGTGACAATCCAAGATAGCATGATACGGGGACAACCAATCCATCCCCAATATAACGTTAAAATCTACCATATCTAAAAGCAATAAATTAACTCGGGTCTCAAGACCCTCAAATACTACCACACAGGAACGATGAACTCGATCGACCACTATAGAATCTCCCACTGGTGTAGATACATATACAGGAATACCCAAAGCATCACTAGGCATAGCCATGTAGGGTGCAAAATAAGACGACACATATGAATACGTAGACCCAGGGTCAAATAGCACTGAAGCATCCCTGTCACAGACCAGAATAGTACCTGTAATAACAACATCGGAAGACTCAGCCTATGGCCTGGCTGGAAAAGCATAACACCGGGGCTGGGCCCCACCTCCCTGAACCATGTCCCTAGGACGATCGGCTGCTGGCTGACCTCTACCTCTGCCGGTCCGAGCTCCACCTCTACGGTCTCTACCTCCACCTCTATGATCCTTACCCCTGCCTCTTGCTGGCTGGGTGGGCTGTGGATCACCTGCTGCCTGAATCATGGGGCGAGGACCCTGCTGCTAAGAGCTATCAGAAGCTCGAGGGCAATACCTAGCAATATGTATCGTGTCGCCACAAGTGTAACAAGCCCTCGGCTGCTGAGAATAACGGAGTGGTGGCGCGCTGATAGGTGCTGATGGTAAACTGAAATGCTGCTAGTCGGAGTACTGCGACTGAGAGCTACGGCCACCAGAAGTACCATGAGAAACCTGTAGAGCTGACTGAAAGGGCCTCGGTGAATGGCCTCTCCCATAAGAATCCCTACCTCCAGACGAGGTACCACTGAATCTACCAGAATGTCGAGGCCTCTTGTCCGACATCTGACCACCTCCTCGTGAGAGGGCCATCTTAACTCTGGGGGCCGCATTGGCCGCCTCCTGAAAGGAAATATCACTACCAACTCCCATAGCCATTTGAAGATGGATCGGCTGAATCAACCCATCAATAAATCTCCGAACCCTCTCTCGCTCCGTGGGTAGTATCACAATAGCATGGCGTGCCAAGTCAACAAGTCGAGTCTCATACTATGTAACTGTCATGGAGCCCTGCTGGAGGCGCTCAAACTACCTACGAAGTGCCTCCCACTGAGTGACTGGGAGAAACTTCTCCAAAAACAACTCCGCGAACCGATCATGTCAAAGTTGGAGACCCTGCTAGTCTAGATAGGCAGAAATCCCTCCACTAAGTCTTGGCGGATCCTGCAAGCCTGAAAATGGTAAAATCGACCCCATTGGTCTCCACTATCCCCATGGTCTTAAGGATATCATGACAACTGAATAGGAAATCCTGTGGATCCTCTGATGAAGCACCGCTGAATGTGGTGGTGAAGAGCTTGGAGAACCGATCAAGTCTCCACAAGGCATCCGAAGACATAGCCGCTCCATTGCCGGCCTGAGTTGTAATACCTGGCTGAGCTGCCACAGCTGGCCGAACCACTGAGACATGAGCCTGGGGAGCTGTATGCTCCGGAGTACGTGTAGCAGGAGTCTGAACCCCTCCTCCAGCCTGAAAAGTGGCTGGTGCTACTAGCAGCAAACCCGCTCTAGTGACACTCTCCATAAAGCCTGCCAATCTGACTAGAGCATCCTGAAGATCTGGGTTAACCATGACCTCTCCTGGGCCCTGAGCTGGGCCCACTGGAGCTGCTGGGGCTGGAACCTCCTCATCATAGTCAATATGAGGCTCCACCTATGGGACTGCTTCCCGGGGCTGAGCTTTGCCCCTGCCTCGGCCTCTGGCACGACCTCGGTCTCTGCCCCTCGTAGGAGATGCTGCTGGGGGCTCGGGCGACTACACGGTAGAAGAGGAAGCACGTGTTCTCACCATCTGCGAAAGAATAGAGTAGAAAGACAATCAGTATTTGAGAAACAGAATCGCACGATAAGGAAGAACAAAAGTGAAACTTTTCCCAACTCCGTAGCCTCTGGGGGATAAATACAGACGTCTCCGTACCGATCCCTCAGACTCTACCAAGTTTGTCCGTGATTAGCGAGACCTGTGCAACCTAGAGCTCTGATACCAACTTGTCACGACCCGGATTTCCCACCATGGGGAGTCGTGATGGCGCCTACTAACGGAGCTAGGCCAGCCAAAGCTTTAAACATTCTCTGATAAATCTCAACAATATGAAAATGATGAAGACAATTAAATAAGAGCGGAAGACTTTAAGTTTAATAAAAATGAAATTAAGATGCGGAAGTTTAAAATATATATCTACCCAAAACCTGGTGTCACTAGCTCACGGACTACTAAAGAGTGCTACAAACAAGTCTGAAAAGGAAATACAAAACGCCTTGTCTCTGTACAAAGAAAACAAACTAAACATAGAAAAAGGACTCCGGCCTGCAAACGCCAGCTAGGCTACCTCGAAGTCCCTGGACTAAAGTTAGCTCCCGGTCGAATAGGCTACTGCTGTGGTCCAAAAGCTACTCCGGTACCGTAATCTGTGCAACAAGCACAGAAGTCTAGCATCAGCACAACCGACCCCATATGTTGGTAAGTGCCTGGCCTGACCCCGACGAAGTAGTGACGAGGCTAGACATGACCTACCAAAAATAGTATATATATATATATATATATATATATATATATATATATATATAGAGAGAGAGAGAGATCAACGGAAATAACGACAGAGAATATCAATTAAAACGGGGAAGGGGCATGCTCGGGGGAGATACATTGAAAACAGATCAACGGATTTAACAACGAAACTGACTCAATACCTTAACTCATATATAAGTGAACGGCAAGTCATACGATCCCATTTCATAATTCATAGGTGGACGACATGCCATACGATCCCAAAATATATATGTAATAGTGGTCAGCGCGCCACACGATCCCAATTCATATTTCATAAGTGGACGGCGTGTCACACGATCCCATATTATAATTTATAAGTGGACGGCGTGCCACACGATCCTATATTATAATGAATAGCACAAATAATCTCTCCAAAAGAGGTCCCATTAGGGAAATTTAACAACATAACGAATAAACCCGGCCAGGGTACAACTAACAGCCCGAATATCCCGGCAAGGGAGTAACAACAATAATAAACTACGTATCCCGACAAGGGAGATAATCAACATACTCAAGTCATCCCGGCAAGGGATTTAATCACATTTCTTACCAATTCTTTCATTTCCTACTCAATAGTGTTTTACTGTTCGAGCCAACGCTCCAAAGAATTCACAAATTCACAATTGATCCTCAACTCTTCACATTATGTAGGATTCATTAATTAGTTTGGAAGAGTCTCAAATATACCAAGATCAACTAATAACAAAGCCTCACGGTCATGCTAGACACCGGAGTATAGATACCCGTCACCATACCTATACACCGTACTCGATCATTTAGCAAATAGCAATCAATAATACTCTAATCCTATTCCCTCAAGCCAACGTTAGATCAAACACTTACCTCGAATGCTCCAAACTCAACTCAATCCTCTAGAATAGCNTTGAATGTATCAGCAAATGCTAATTGAATCAACTTGAATGCATGAAAATGAATTTTCCAAAGTTTTACTCAAAAATTTCCAAAATGCCCCCGGGCCCACGTGGTCAAAACCCAAAGTTTGAACCGAAACCCGATTACCCATTCTCCCAGGAACTCAACTATATAATTTATTTTGGAATCGAACCCCAAATTGAGGTCCAAAATCCCTAATTTTAGAAACCCTAGGTTCTACCCTAAGTTCCCAAATTCCCCATTAAAATCTTTGTTTTGAAGTTGAAATTACGTTTAAAGATGATAAGGTGTAAAGAAAATAAGTTAGAAATCACTTACCAATCGTTTTGCAGAAGAAGAATCGTTTGAAAAATCGCCTCTTATGTTTTTGGTTTTGAAAAGTGTAAAATGACTGAAAATCTCAGATTTATATACTTCACTGAAGGCCCGGCGCGGACCGCACAAAAATGTCCCGCGGCCGCACCAAGGAAGGGAGGGAAACGACTCTCTGAACCTACCCAGCGCGAACCGTACGATTCTGGTGCACGGCCGCGCTGGTGGACTCGTACCTGGGGACTTCTCTGAATCTCCCAGCGCGGACCGCACGAACTTGGTGCGCGGCCATGCTGGTCAAACCAAGGCCGAGGACCCCTCTGAACATGGCCACGCAGACCGCGCGAACTGAACCGCAGCCGCGTGGCTAACAGCGCGGACCGTGCAGAAAAGACAGCGGCTGCGCTGGGGCCTGCAACACTGCAACACATGATAATTTTAAGCCTAAGGCATCCCGGGATCTACTCAAAACTCACCGGAGCCCTCGGGGCTCCAAACCAAATGTACACATAACTCCAAAGCATCCTAAGGACTTATCTGTGCTATCAAATCGCCAAAACAACATCGTAAACATCAAATTAGGCCTCAAGACCCATGTTTTTTCTTCTAAGTTTCATAAACTTTTAAATTTGGAACTTATAGTCCGAAACACATCAAACGACGTCTGTTCTCAACCAAACTTTACAGAAAGTGCTTAAACAATATATAAGACTTGTTTCGAGCATCGGAACCAAAATACGAGCCCGATACCATAGTCTTTTAATCAATTTCATTTCCATTTCCTTAATAATTTCAGAAAAATAATTTAACAGAAAAATTCTGTTACTCGTGTTCTAGATCTCGGATTTCGACTCCGGGCACATGCCTGAGTTCCATATTTTTCTACGGACCCTCCGGGATCGTCAAATCACAGATCCGGGTCCGTTTACCAAAAATATTGACCGAAGTCAACTTTAACCATATTAATATCAAAATTCTTTAAATTTTTCACAAATTTCACATATTTCAACATAAAAGCTTTCCGGTTGCGTGCCCGGACTGTGCATGCAAATTGAGGCAAATAAAAGTGAGGTCTTCAAGACCTCAGAAGCGTGAAAAAAGAGAGAAGTACGGTGATGACCCTTTGGGTCGTCACAATGACTATTTTGTCTAGTGTGAAATATATTTTTAAAGGGTAAAAAAGGTGAATGACATTTCGCTAAAGGCCTTCATGCTTTTAATATAACTAGATTTAGTGTACGTGTGTTGCACGTGTGGTTAGCGTCAATCAATAAAATATATATGAAGAACATGCAAACCAGCGCCCCTATGCGCCTTTATCAACAAAAACGAAAAAAGGAAAAAAAGAACATGTAAATCAAGTTATCAAATTATAAGTTTTAAAATATCTACACTAAGTTAATATTTTAAGATAAGTAACCCTGTACAGAGAAAAGTATAGGAAATTGTCATTTATTTGAACGAATACCAGAAAGAAAATTAATTAATGGCAACTAACTTAGAATATATTTTTCTTCTAATGTTTAATTCTTATTATTTTTAATGTTTGCATATTTAACAGTTTGACTCTTACTACTATATTATAATTTATTTTATTATAAATTTTGAAAAGAATGACTTGAATTTTTCGCAAATTAGTTAAATCAAAGACTTTTTTGGTTAATTATGATTGCTCTTAACATTAAAGAGTTTTTTTTGTTGATTCAATTCTTAATAATAACTCATCCCAAGTTTTAAATACTTAATTGTAATTATAATTTTTATCCAATAAGAATTTTACGTTCAATATAATAAAATAAAAAAAGCAGGGTACACGCATCGCGCGTGTATCCTATCTCAATGAGTGTTTGAGTTTTGAAATAAAAGTATAAGTATATGGGGTCGAATTTGACCAACCACGTCTCTGCGTCTGCACGGATAATCGTCAAGCGTGCATTAGCCGGGGCAGAGGTACGAATTAGTGGCATTAGGAGAAACGACGCCATAGGTTCGGTCGTCCCTTCAAGGATATGTATTTAGTTTCTATTTATTTTAATATAGATAGGAGGGTCCCTTAATATATAAAGGGGATCCTAGCATTGTAGAAGGGGGGAGGATTATTGAACTTCTCTTTATCTCTCTATTTCTCTCTCTCTCTCTCTCTCTAAATCACTCTCTTGATCTTTGAATCTCTTTCACATACTGATACCGAAAACGAACGAACATATCATATATCCTAAGGTTTTATTATCTTCGATTACGATTTACCCTTGATTTATTTTGATTGATTTGTTCAGAAAGTATTCAAAAACTTTTGGGACAAATAATTTGGCGCCGTCTGTGGGGATTTCGGCAATCGAAACCATAGTTCATACCTAGGATATCAAAAAACAACGGTCACCGTTCTTCATACTCCATAGAAGCCGAATGATAGCAAAAAGAGAATCAAGGATGAAGACAATAGCAGATGTCGCAACCAACCTCATAGGCCCTCTCAACGAGGTCGGTAGAGACAATATCACGAGCACAATGCCCAGTAATGCACCGGATGGGGAGATCTCACCTTCTTCACTCAAAGATTTAACTATTTTGCACAAGAAAGGGGATTCTACATCTGCCGCCAACGAAACACTCCCGGTGGTTAAGAATCTACTGGAAGAATGGTTGACAAATAATCTAAGTAGTTTGCTCGAAAAATCACCCCAAGGGAATACCAGGGACTCGCTGGCAGCAGAAGTCACTACTACCACTGGCGAACTCGGTACTGTACGAGCAAGCAACACTCACGTCGATGTCGATGCCAGCGATGGTGCACTTGCAACCATCCTTAAGAAAATGGAAGAGATGGAGAATGAAAACAAAGTGCTCCGTGATCAAATGAAAGAGCACCAGGAAAGTGTAGACAAAATTCCTGGCGCCCCTAAGCTACTACCAAAGCGCGACGTAGGACGGTTCGTCGAACAACCGTACAGTGAGGAGGCTGCCTCTCACCCAATCCCAAAAACCTTCAAGATGCCACCATACTTAAGAATATATGATAGGACTACGGATCCCGAGGATCATCTGATTCATTATGTGACCGTTGTGAAAGGCAACGATCTGTCAAAAGAACAAGTACCGTCCGTGCTGCTGAAAAAGTTTGGAGAAACGTTGACAGGAGGGGCCTTAACGTGGTACTCTTAACTGCTAGCTAGGAAGATATCGACGTTCGAAGAAATGGCAGACAAATTTGCCACTGCCCATGCAGGAGCGAAGAAGGCCGAAACTAGGGTCAACAATATCTTTGCAGTCAGGCAAATAATATGCGAGGGACTCAGGGACTTCTTGGCTAGATTCAACAGGGTAAGAATGAGTTTGCCAAATGTATCAGAAGGCATGGCAGTCGCAGCTTTCCAAAACGGGTTGAACAGAGATGGTTCAAGAGCTACCAAGAAGCTGCTAAGCCGACTCATGAAATATCCCTCCACCACATGGGAAGAGATCCACAACGCCTACTGTGCCGAAGTAAGAGCGGACGAAGACGATCTCAACGGGCCAACCCAATGGCTAACGACAATACAATCAGAAGCAAGAAGGGATCGACGCAACACGGACGACGGGAACAACCCCCACGCTTCAACAACGAAAGGCGTCAGCCCTACATCAGGACCTCCAATCCACCTCCTCCAAGGCACCCAGATGAAGTATAGCGACACGTCGTCCCACTCCGGAATGAAAGAGGCATGCCTCCTTTATTATCTGCCCATAACTTTTGCGTGTCCACTTCAAAAATAGTGTATGCACTGGAGAAGCTGGGCACAAAGGTGCAATGGCTGCAGAAAATGAAATTAGATCCTAGCACAAGGAGGTCGAACGTTTTATGCAAATTCCATCCGGAAAGGGGGCACATGACCGAAGATTGCATAGGTCTAAGACAAGAAGTAGTCAGGATGCTAAACCAAGGATACCTGAAAGAGCTGCTCAGCGATAAAGGAAAGACCAATTTCGCCAGAGGACGAGATCAATCCCAAGGACCACAGAAGCCACCTTCTCCAGCACACATCATAAATATGATTGTCGGCGGCAGCGAAGACTCAGCAGTAAACCATGTAAATTTCACCACCACACACAAATTGAAGCGTACAATCGCCTATGAACGGTATGACGACTTTGAAGATAGTATCACCTTCGATAAGTCTGATACCAACGGTTTGTCTTTTCCTCATTATGATGCTTTAGTTATTACTTTACGTATTGCCGATACTGATGTCAAGAGAATCATGGTAGACGATAGAAGCGGCGCTTGTATTATCCATCCAAGATTCCTCGTGCAAATGAGACTCGAAGATAAGATAATACCGCATTGCATAACACTAACGGGTTTTAACAATGCAGTGGAGTGGACCTCCGGAGAGATATCATTGCCAGTCTTAGCAGGGGAGTTAAACTGGAAACCACATTCCATGTCATAAACCAGGAACCAACTTACAACGGCATCATAGGGCACCCTTGGTTACACGCCATGCGGGCAGTCCCTTCGAGCTTCTACCAGGTGATCAAGTTCCCTACCCCATGGGGAGTATTCAGCATTCGAGGCGAGCCATGTACCGCTCAGGAATGCTATCGGATAGCCCAAGAATGTACACATACCAAACAGCTGAAAGGAGCAAGCGCAGAAGTATAGCAATCAGCCATGTCGGGGACTAAAGCCAACCCGATAGCAGAAGCCATCAAAGAACCAGACATCATGGAAGCCTACAAAGCGACGGTCGAAGACCTCGACCCAGTTTAGTTGGACGATGCCGACCGCTTAAAGAAAGCCTACATCGGACACAGTCTCTGCAATACAAGTAAGTACCACGAATTCTTAACTAACCTTGCAGATTTGTTTGCCTTCTCTCATTCAGATATGCCGAGAATTCTGAAAGACGTCGCCACTCATAAGTTAAAAGTCGATCCACTATACCCGCCCGTGCGACAAATGAAAAGGAAATTCAACGCCGCAATCAATGTGGAAGTCAGTGAAGAACTGGACAAATTACTAGCCAATGGTTCCATCAGAGAATCGAAGTACCCGCAATGGGTCGCTAATGTCATCATGGTCAAAAAGAAAAATGGGAAATGGAGAATGTGCATGGATTTCACCGACCTGAACAAGGCTTGCACGAAGGACTCATTCCCATTACCCCACATCGACCAGCTGATAGATGCAACCGCAGGGCACGAACTACTAACTTTCTTAGACGCCTACTCCGGCTACAATCAAATCATGATGTCCGAATAAGATCAAGAAAAGACAACTTTCATCACCCATCAAGGGACGTACTGCTATAAGGTAATGCCCTTCGAACTCAAAAATGCTGGAGCAACGTACCAGAGATTGGTCACCAAAATGTTCAAGGAACAGCTCAGCAAAACCATGGAGGTTTACATTGATGACATGCTAGTAAAGTCGGTAAATAAGGAGGATCACATAGATCATTTGAAAGAATCCTTTGGGATATTGAGACAGTACGGGATGAAGCTAAACCCGGAAAAGTGCACCTTCGGCGTGGCCTCAGGAAAATTTTTGGGTTTTCTCGTATCACAACGAGGTATTGAAGTCAACCTGGATCAGATCAAGGCAATAGACGCAATACCTGAGACTTTGAACAGCAAAAAATAGGTACAGAAATTAACGGGGCGAATAGCCGCCCTATCAAGGTTCATCTCACTGTCCTCCGATAGATGTCATAAGTTCTTCAGCGTGCTGACAAAAGATCATGGGTTACAGTGGAACGATAAATGCATCGAGGCCATGCAAAAATTAAAAGCCTACCTATCTTTTTCGCTGTTGCTGGTTAAAGCAAACCCGGGCGAGAGTTTGCTAGTATATCTGGCTGTATCCGAAGTTGCTGTCAGTGTAGTCTTGGTCCGCGAAAACAAAGGTATGCAATCTCCTATTTACTATATCAGCAAAACCTTAGTGGATGCTAAAACACGGTATCCACATCTCGAGAAGTTAGCTCTAGCACTGGTCATAGCTTCACGAAAGCTTAGACCCTATTTTCAGTGCCACCCCATAAAAGTAATAACGACCTTCCCCCTAAGAAGCATCTTACATAAGTCCGAACTCTCGGATAGGCTCTCTAGGTGGGCCATAGAGCTTAGCGAGCACGACATATCCTATCACCCAAGAACCGCCATTAAATCACAGGTACTTGCTGACTTTGTCGCCGACTTCATCGCAGATATACTGCCAGAGGCGGAACTGGAGGCCCTCCGTGCCTCCCCTAACACCGACCCCTAGACTCTCTACACTGACAGCACCGCTAATGCCTCAGGATCGGGACTGGGACTCGTCCTCGAAGTCCCCATGGTAGAAATAATTTGTCAGTCCATACGATGCCCCAAGATGACTAACAATGAGGTCGAGTATGAGGCTGTGATTGCAGGTATGAAGTTAGCCATCAAATACGGGGCTCGACGACTCATCCTCCACTGCGACTACCAACTCGTAGTAAATCAAGTGACTGGGACTTACCAAGTCAGAGAACAAAGGCTACAAAATACCAATCGGAAATCCTCAAGATGATGCCTGAATTCGACGAATGCCACCTCGAACAAATCCCCAGGGCACAAAATGTCGAGGCGGATGGCTTAGTAAAACTAGCCGCGGCCACCAAGAATATTAGTAAGTGAAGTGTAGTCACCCTCCTCCATTCGGCCATCGATCACGTTGAGGTACTCTCATTAAACCTTACTCGGGAATGGCACAACCAGTTTTATCCTATTGCAGGACGGGACACTCCCACGCGACAAGAAAGAAGTCAAAAAAATCCGTGTACAAGCCGCCCGATATAGCCTGATAAATCATGATCTCTACAAAAGGACATTTGGCGGACCCCTCGCTAAGTGCCTTGGTTCGTACCAAACGAGACAAATATTAGAAGAGGTGCACAAAGGCCATTGTGGAGCTCATACAGGTAATCGCACCCTCGTCCGCTGCATCATCCGAGTAGTTTATTGCTGGCCCACTATGAAAAAAGAGGCAGCAGAATACGTCCGCAGGTGCGAGTAGTGCCAAAGGTACACCCCCCATGATACACCAACCAGGAGAGCGTCTCCACCAAGTCACCTCGCCTTGGCCCTTCATCAAATGGGGAATGGATATAATCGGTCCCCTACCAGCGGGATGAGTAAAGGTACGATTTCTTCTAGTTTTGACTGATTACTTTTCCAAGTGGGTGGAAGCAGGTGCGTATCCACAGATACGCGAGCAGGAAGTCATCGGCTTTACATGGAAAAACATCATATGCCGCTTCGGCATCCCTAAAGAAATCAGCTGCGAAAACGGCCCCCAGTTCATCGGTAAAAAGAGAACTAAGTTCTTCGAGAAATGGCACATTAAGCAGATACTCTCCACTCCATATCATCCCACCGCCAACGGCCAAGCCGAGTCCTCTAACAAAACAATATTAAACATATTGAAAAAGAAACTCGAAGAAGCTAAAGGACTATGGTCAGAGTTACTACCAGAAGTGTTGTGGGCATATCGGACCACGCCCAAATCCAGCACAGGAGAAATGCCATATTCATTGGTCTACAAAACCGACGCAGTCATACCTATTGAAATCGAGGAGCCAAGCCTGAGATATTCACATAGCAGCGGGGCAGAGAATGACGAAAATAGACTTCAAGACCTGGACAAAGCTGAAAAACGAAGGGACATGGCCCACATAAGGATGACGACCCAAAAATAGCAGGCTGAAAGGTATTACAACAAGAAATCCAAAATAAGACCACTCAAAGTGGGCGATTACATCCTCAAAGCCAAAACATTGGCATCAAAAGACCCGAGTGAAGGAAAATTGGGTACCAACTGGGACGGACCATATAAAATCACAGCAACAACGAACAAAGGAGCATTCCAGTTAGAAATAATGGAGGGAAAAACACTCCAAAACAACTGGAACATCACCCACCTCAAATACTTCCACTTGTAAAAGGCGTCTCCCGAGTCGTACTCTTTTTCCCTTACCCGAGTTTTGTCCCAATTGGGTTTTCTCGGGAAGGTTTTTAACGAGGCAGCGGAGGGGACACCTGGTGGTATATGCGAGCAAGTTTATCACATCGGCCAGTTGATACGGTCTCCTAGCCGATATAATAAAGGGACTACACTAGTCAAATCTCCATTGTATGGGCAAAACTCTACGTTTTACGAAATTCTCCATTGTACAGAATTTTCTCCATTATGTAAACAGTCAAGGCCATTTTCTCCATCATGCAAACAACTAAGTCTATTTTCTCCATTATGCAAACATCCAAGGCCACTATCTCTATTATGCAAACGGCTAAGGCCATCGCCATCAAGGTTCGACCTAGTTCGACCACGACGGATAACACTCCGACGACAGTCAAAGTTACATCCTACTGGCTAAGGCCATCGCCATCAAGGTTCGACCGCGACGGATAACACTCCAATGACAGTCAAAGTTACATCTTACTGTCTAAGGCCATCGCCATTAAGGTTCAACCACGACGGATAACACTCCAACGACAGTCGAAGTTACATCCTACTAGCTAAGGCCATCGCCATCAAGGTTCGACTCAAGTTCGACCATGGCAGATAACACTTCGATGACAGTCGAAGTTACATCCTACTGGCTAAGGCCATCCCCATTAAGGTTCGACCTAGTTCGACCACGACGGACAACACTCCGACGATAGTCGAAGTTACAGGCTACTGGTTAAGGCCATCGCCATCAAGGTTCGACTCAAGTTTGACCACGGTGGATAATACTTCGACGACAGTCGAAGTTACATCCTACTGGCTAAGGCCATCGCCATTAAGGTTCGACCCAGTTCGACCACGATGATAACACTCCGACGACAGTCAAAGTTACATCCTACTGGCTAAGGCCATCGCCATCAAGGTTCGACTCAAGTTTGACCACGGTGGATAATACTTCGACGACAGTCGAAGTTACATCCTACTGGCTAAGGCCATCGCCATCAAGGTTCGACTCAAGTTTGACCACGGTGGATAATACTTCGACGACAGTCGAAGTTACATCCTACTGGCTAAGGCCATCGCCATCAAGGTTCGACTCAAGTTTGACCACGGTGGATAATACTTCGACGACAGTCGAAGTTACATCCTACTGGCTAAGGCCATCGCCATCAAGGTTCGACTCAAGTTTGACCACGGTGGATAATACTTCGACGACAGTCGAAGTTACATCCTACTGGCTAAGGCCATCGCCATCAAGGTTCGACTCAAGTTTGACCACGGTGGATAATACTTCGACGACAGTCGAAGTTACATCCTACTGGCTAAGGCCATCGCCATCAAGGTTCGACTCAAGTTTGACCACGGTGGATAATACTTCGACGACAGTCGAAGTTACATCCTACTGGCTAAGGCCATCGCCATCAAGGTTCGACTCAAGTTTGACCACGGTGGATAATACTTCGACGACAGTCGAAGTTACATCCTACTGGCTAAGGCCATCGCCATCAAGGTTCGACTCAAGTTTGACCACGGTGGATAATACTTCGACGACAGTCGAAGTTACATCCTACTGGCTAAGGCCATCGCCATCAAGGTTCGACTCAAGTTTGACCACGGTGGATAATACTTCGACGACAGTCGAAGTTACATCCTACTGGCTAAGGCCATCGCCATCAAGGTTCGACTCAAGTTTGACCACGGTGGATAATACTTCGACGACAGTCGAAGTTACATCCTACTGGCTAAGGCCATCGCCATCAAGGTTCGACTCAAGTTTGACCACGGTGGATAATACTTCGACGACAGTCGAAGTTACATCCTACTGGCTAAGGCCATCGCCATCAAGGTTCGACTCAAGTTTGACCACGGTGGATAATACTTCGACGACAGTCGAAGTTACATCCTACTGGCTAAGGCCATCGCCATCAAGGTTCGACTCAAGTTTGACCACGGTGGATAATACTTCGACGACAGTCGAAGTTACATCCTACTGGCTAAGGCCATCGCCATCAAGGTTCGACTCAAGTTTGACCACGGTGGATAATACTTCGACGACAGTCGAAGTTACATCCTACTGGCTAAGGCCATCGCCATCAAGGTTCGACTCAAGTTTGACCACGGTGGATAATACTTCGACGACAGTCGAAGTTACATCCTACTGGCTAAGGCCATCGCCATCAAGGTTCGACTCAAGTTTGACCACGGTGGATAATACTTCGACGACAGTCGAAGTTACATCCTACTGGCTAAGGCCATCGCCATCAAGGTTCGACTCAAGTTTGACCACGGTGGATAATACTTCGACGACAGTCGAAGTTACATCCTACTGGCTAAGGCCATCGCCATCAAGGTTCGACTCAAGTTTGACCACGGTGGATAATACTTCGACGACAGTCGAAGTTACATCCTACTGGCTAAGGCCATCGCCATCAAGGTTCGACTCAAGTTTGACCACGGTGGATAATACTTCGACGACAGTCGAAGTTACATCCTACTGGCTAAGGCCATCGCCATCAAGGTTCGACTCAAGTTTGACCACGGTGGATAATACTTCGACGACAGTCGAAGTTACATCCTACTGGCTAAGGCCATCGCCATCAAGGTTCGACTCAAGTTTGACCACGGTGGATAATACTTCGACGACAGTCGAAGTTACATCCTACTGGCTAAGGCCATCGCCATCAAGGTTCGACTCAAGTTTGACCACGGTGGATAATACTTCGACGACAGTCGAAGTTACATCCTACTGGCTAAGGCCATCGCCATCAAGGTTCGACTCAAGTTTGACCACGGTGGATAATACTTCGACGACAGTCGAAGTTACATCCTACTGGCTAAGGCCATCGCCATCAAGGTTCGACTCAAGTTTGACCACGGTGGATAATACTTCGACGACAGTCGAAGTTACATCCTACTGGCTAAGGCCATCGCCATTAAGGTTCGACCCAGTTCGACCACGACGGACAACACTTCGACGACAGTCAAAGTAATGTCCTACTGGCTAAGGCCATCGCCATTAAGGTTCGACCCAGTTCGACCACGATGGATAACACTCCGACGACAGTCAAAGTTACATCCTACTGGATAAAGCCATCGCCATTAAGGTTCGACCCAGTTCGACTATGACAGATAACACTCCGACGACAGTTGAAGTTACATGCTACTGGCTAAGGCCATCGCTATTAAGGTTCGACCTTGTTCGACCATGATAGATAACACTCTAACGACAGTCAAAGTTACATCCTACTGGCTAAAGCCATCGCCATTAAGGTTCGACCCATTTCGACCACGACGGATAACACTCCAATGAAAGTCGAAGTTACATCTTACTGGCTAAGGCCATCGCCATCAAGGTTCGACTCAAGTTTGTCCACGGCGGATAACACTTCGATGATAGTCGAAGTTACATCCTACTGGCTAAGGCCATCGCCATTAATGTTCGACCCAGTTCGACCACGACGGAACACACTTCGATGACAGTCGAAGTAATGTCCTACTGGCTAAGGCCATTGCCATTAAGGTTCGACCTAGTTCGACCACGGTAGACAACACTTCGACAATAGTCGAAGTAATGTCCTATTGGCTAAGGCCATCGATATTAAGGCTCGACCACGACGGACAACACTTCGACGACGGTCGAAGTAATGTCCTATTGGCCAAGGCCATCGATATCAAGGTTCGACCCAATTTGACCACGACGGATAACACTTCGACGACAGTCGAAGTAATATCCTATTAGCTAAAGCCGTCGAAATCATTTCGAACCCACTCGAGCCACGACGAGGTCTTAAACAAAAAAGGGAGGGAAGAAAATAAACAAAAAAATGATTAGAAAAGAACAATGACCAAAATAAAGTTTATATATCACAACAAAAATATATTTACATTTGACCCCGCGAAAGGGCCCCATTACATTCCAAAAAGAAAAAGAAGAAAGCAACAAACAGTTCAAGGCTCCTCGCCACCCTGCACATCGCCTCCCGGGAAATAAACCTCATTATACCAGGGGTCAGAGTCTAGACGGTCGACGTCCTCCAAAGTTTAGCCTTCTCGGTCAGGGGAGTTAGAGCTATACCCGCAAGCTTCACGGGTGGCGCGATCCTCGCTCCGCCGCGCTTGGACCTCCTCCTCCGTTGACCGACCCGCAGCATGAAACTCTCTATATACGCCAAGTCTGGCTTCCGCAAAAATCCAAATCTCATGCACATTACGGCGCGTATTCTGATTGGACGGGGGCGAGATGAGGAAAGCTGCAGAGGTCGAACCCCATCCTCAGACCTTGGGGGGGCACCCTGCCTAAGAGCGCTAATCTCTTCCGCCCTGGCTTCAAGTTAAGCTGTCAAATCTGCCACCCTACGCTGAAGATCGGCATTCTCCAGCGCCACCCCCCAGGTCAGTTCAAGCTCATCATCTCTTGTCTTGAGAAGTGCTTCAAACTCGCTACTACGAGCTATGGCTCTCACTAAATCATCCTCTGCCTTCTCCAGTTCGGCCTCCCTACATTTTAGCTGGGCCTCTCTTTGCTCAAGACTTTCATGGAACACCCAAAATTTGGGGTCTTGCTGGAAAAGTTCCGCTGCCGCTCAATGTTTGGAGCGGTACCATCGGTATCTCTTGACCATCTTGTCAAAGATAGTCGCTTTTTTTTGCTCACGACGCCTCCGCTCCACCTCCAAAATGAGGGTCTAAAAAGGACATCGAAAATTAGCACACATCGAGCCAATCGTACGATAAGCAAAGAATAATAATTAAAGGGTTGCCTGTAAAGTCATGTCGGCGACCCTTCGAGACAAGTCCGCATCACTGACGGCCCTAAGAATCTCAGTTTCATGGGCATCACATAGCAAAGTAAGTTCCGATGCGGCATGTTCACTGTTTAGCGGTAAATTGTAAGCCTCCCGGATCACAATTCGATGGTCGGATCTGTCTGCCGTCATCTCCACCTGGGCTATCTAGGATTCTGATCCATCGACATCCCCGCCAACTCCGTCGACATTGGTCGTCGAACCACCCTCAGCGGTATATGCCGAACTATCACCAGCAACGATACTCTCATGTTGGGCCAACCTCCCAGAATGGATGGCATCGGCCATGAATACGGGTTTGGGTATTTGTCGAGGCACGCTACTCCTTTAGTCTTCTGTAGCCACCGCCTTCCCCGTCACAAGCCTCCACCTTTTCCTCTCCATCGGTTCTTCGCCCTCAGGAGATTCATCTGTAGGCTATGGAGATGGTACCAACGATGCCGACTCTCTCACAACCGTTGCCATTGACGTGACTCCCTGCAAAGGGACCATAGTAACGCATTCTCAGATGGACAAGCAGAGTATCTCCTGAGTATCCAAAGTAGCACTGGACCAGGTAGAAGTCGGTACTACTGCCCTTTTCCTAGGAGCAGCTCGTCCTGTCACTATAAAGATAAAACAGTCAGTGAAATTTACAAAACTCGTTAAAAGAAGCCTAAAATCTACCTGAAGGGGTCGCAGGGCCATAATGCTGGAGAAAAGCGTGCCATGTGCGGGTCCTTTCCGCATACAACAACAGGTCAGTAACCCATCTCCTAATGCCGGTAACAAGCCAAGGTTTGTGAGCTATGGCTGCAACAGAAAAAAGTTAGAAGCATGACAAGTCACAAGTAGCGAGGAGTTCAGCGAATAGAGACACTTACGTTTCGAATTCCACTTTTTTGGGAACCCGGCAGGGTTAGAGACCAGGTGCTCGGTCCTAATATAGAAACACCTATGCCAAAATCCGCTGCTAGGTCAGTCATCGATCTTGACCACTAACCCTTTTGTACCACGACTTCTCAAATGCAGCATGGTGCCTCTCAGGTAGCCGGCACCGAATAATTGCAGAAGATGGTGGACAAAGACCTCGCACCCGACCAGCTCTACATATTTGGATAGTATCCGACATATTTTTAGGGTGTACGGCGTAAGTTGAGATAGGCATACATTGTAAAAGCGGCACAGCTCTTCCGCCAAAGGGAAAATGGGGAGACCATAGCCAATCACGAATGGGTATTCGTAGAAGGTGCAATATCCCGGTCTATGAACGTCTACATGATCCGCCCCCGCTGGAACTATCTCCACGTGAGCAGGTATGTCGTAAGTCTCACGAAGATCATCTAAATGATCTTGTAACAATTCGGAGCATTCTGATGGTTGCGCAGGTGAATCTTTGTTGAAGTCGTTCCGAGATAGGAGGTTCTTTGGTAGCAGAGTATCCACTGTTAGGGGACTAATGTCTTCCTCTTCTTCCCTCTCACCACTACCAAAGGGAGGCGGCATATTTGATGGATTAATATCAGTAACCCTCGGATTATCCCGTCGAGATTTGACCATGTTTCCCGTTCAAGAAGGAAATATGTGTAACACAACGGAGAAGAGGGAATTTTCCGACCACGGAGAAAATCCGGAGAACGAAAATACTACTTGAGTAAATGGAATATCTCTCACAAATGATCAAAACATGTTTCAGGTTAAACCCTCCCCCTATTTATAGGGTTGGTGTCACGACCCTAGTTCACCAATCGTGAACACGTCATGACGGCACCTAGTCTTCGCGATCAGGTAAGGCTGACACATTGCGGAAGTAATAACAATTTCGAAATTTAAAATAAAAATTAATAACATGAAAAATATATACAATTGCCGCCTGGCACATACACTTTAATACCAAACACTGAAGTAAACTCCAAGACCCGGAAACCCACGGTCAACACAGGCTATGAGAAACCTAACACTGCTCTAGTCACCAGAATAGTCTAATACAAAGAAGGATCGAAATAACATCTAATAACTAGGGGTAAAATGAGAAGGAGACTTT
>MU724177.1:16190-30635 GCA_026770625.1 Nicotiana glauca | reverse complement strand
AACATAGCCGGAACAGGGCCCCGACATACCCATAATGTCTATAACAAAAATGCATACCAAGACCAAGGCAAGTCCGGAGAAGGGATCTCGCCAATCACCGCTGAACTGGACAGCCTACTTTGGTGGGGGAGCTGCACCTACCTGTCTATCAGGACCTTCAGCACGACATACAACATCCACAAATAAAAGACGTCAGTACGAATAAAGTACTGAGTATGTAAGGCAGGGAACCATAAATACGAACAGTAATGTAAGCAGAGATAAAGAATATACAACCTGTAACCTCTAAGTACCTCTAAGGACTACTGATAAGAAATGCATAATACATATGTATAAATACATAAACTTTTAAAACATACGCCTCTGTGGGCATCATCATCATCATATCGTACCCGGCCATAATAGGCTCGGTAAAAACGTACTCGGCCATCATAAGGCTCGGTAGAATCGTACCCGGCCACGTGGAGCTCGGTAAAACCCAATTGATCAGTGGTTGCACAATAGGTGCCATACCCGCCAACTATAGCGCGGCTCGGTAGAGTAAAATAGATACATATATATAATGCATGCTCGACTTATGGAAACACGCTCTAGACCTTTCGGAGTGACGTAAGGTCAGTATCCTCTGTACACCTTATTAGGACTAACTCTTCTGAACCTTATAGGAATCAGGAAGTACCAATAAGATTGATAACATAAGAATAATAGAAGCAACATCAACATCAATCGTTCCATAAGAGAGGAAACAATGTAAGTACTGCTAGCTTCTAAGAGTAGAGTATCTTTGGATGCTCGTTCATTACATTATATACAATCGGAGTCGTGCAAAAGAAGGAAAGGGATAGCCTCACATACCTTGTATATACTGCCCCAATCTCAAGCTATGCAATTTTCACGACTCCTTAGTCTACAATAAGAGAAACGATACTATAGTTATCATTCAAGCGTCATAACTATTATGTATCGACCACAACCTATTTTACGATGAAACGGATAGCACCTCCCCTATATATATGAATTCACACCATTCAAAACAATCACCAAAAAGCCTAAAAAACATCAATAATAAACATATTGAGCCTCTCAAATTAGTCCACGCACAACCTAATCACTTCATACATACGACGGTCACCGTAGTCGTATCAAATGACCCGAAAATATTACGAAGAACTACCAGCCCACAACCCTACATATATATGGTGTTTTTCCACACCCTTACTCCTCCAAAACTCCACAAAACAGTAGTAAAACACGCAGACCAACAGCAACACAAAACAGTCCACAAAACAGTACGCTACAAGTGAATAACTCGAACTCACGGCTTCCGATCACCGTCCCGTGAGTTCTTACATGTATAGAACGAATTACCATGAATTAACAGAAGAATAAATGTATGAAATACAGCAGTAAACTCACCTTACTTGTTGGATAACTCAGCCTTTATCTTGGTTCTTCAAACTCTAGGGTTTACCCCTAATTTGAACTTGAAAGAGAGGGAAAATCAATTAGGGTTTGTGGATAATTTTTGGGAGGAAGTTTGCAGGGGTTTAGGTATGGTTATTTGTGAAATATAATGAAGAATATATTGCAGAATATAAGCCTTTTAATGGGCTCTTTGTCTGACCCGAAATTACCTCTTTTTGGGCCATCATTTAACCAAGTAGGTGACCCACCTACTTTTCACCTAGCAGCTTGTGCAGTCTCGTAAAAATGTCTATATCTATCTATTCCAATGTCGTATTGATAAAAGGTTTAATGCGTTGGAAACTATACTCATAGATCTTCAATTTGGTGGGTAGATCACCCCGTAATTCCATGTATATTGGGAGAAAAACTTAATAACATTTGACCTAAATTTTAAGTCAAACTATGAACCTAAGTTGCGATAACTTTTGTCGACTTTTGTTTCATAACTTGTTTGACTTCAAGACCTATGATACGGATATTATATGATTCAAATACCTTAAAACATGACCTCCTGAGTATATTAAGCACCTATAGGTTTACCCGAAAATACGAGTTACAAAATCTTTGATTTGTTTAATTTCTAATACTTGTTAATCACCCTTATGCACCCTTGTATCACTTAAGATANATCACTTCAGATCAATATGATTAACTTCTTATCATCTCAAGGATAATTCCTTATTGGATTTGTGTTAACTAACATATGGCATGAACTAACGCGTGTGGATATGGTTTGTAACAGGCATTTTATTTTCCAAAGTTGTTGTTGAAGTCAGGAGCCCGCCTGAAGAGAGGAATGACGTTTTATTTTCTAAGTTGTTAGTTGAAGTCAGGAGCCCGCTTGAAGAGAGGAATGGCGATTTATTTTTTAAGTTGTGGTTAAATTCAGGAGCCTTCCTGAAGAGAGGAATGTCGTTTTATTTTTAAGTTGTTACTGAAGTCAGGAGCCCGCCTGAAGAGAGGAATGGCGTTTTATTTTCTAAGTTGTTTGTTGAAGTCAGGAGCCCACCTGAAGAGAGGAATGGCGATTTATTTTCTAAGTTGTGGTTGAAGTTAGGAGCCCGCCTGAAGAGAGGAATGACGATTTATTTTCTAAGTTGTTGTTGAAGTCAGGAGCCCGCCTGAAGGGAGGAATGACGATTTATTTTCTAAGTTGTTGTTGAAGTCAGGAGCCCGCCTGAAGAGAGGAATGGCGTGTTATTTTCTAATGTTGTTATTGAAGTCAGGAGCCTGCCTGAAGAGAGGAATGGTGTGTTATTTTCAAAGTTGTTGGTTGAAGTCAGGAGCCCACCTGAAGAGAGGAACGACGATTTTATTTTCTAAGTTGTTGTTGAAGTCAGGAGCCCGCCTGAAGAGAGGAATGGTGTTTTATTTTCCAAATTTGTTGTTGAGGTCGGGAGCCCGCTCGTATAACAGAGGAATACATTTCATTCTTTACATTTCAAGTCTTGAAGTTAGTAACCCGCCGGGAGAGCAGAAGGTTACAACAGAAACCCCCAGCATAAATTCAAATTCAGAAATCAGAAGGAAGGCAACAGTGTTCGGAAGAAGGCAGATCCAGCTTCGAATGGAAAATAATTCGAAGCTCACAAGAAGGAAATAAGTAGTTTAAGTTCGGCAATCAAGAGAAGCCGACGAGTCAAGCCAGAAAGAAAGAAACATCAGAGGAAACACAAGCCAGCAAGACAGCAAAGCAACAAGAGACACAGGGAGAGCAAATTGAAGATCTAGATAAGATTTTGTAATTCATAGACTAGTTTAGTCTAGCTTCTTATTTTCTGTTTAGAATGGTGTAATAAGGAGGTCAGTAAGTAGTAGCAGCAGCAGTAACAGCAAAATCAAAGTTTCACGGTAGTCCCAGCTACCAAAACTTTTCGAACTACATTGACCTGATTCTCTTTTAGCCAGGGATATATAGGAGACCTTTTTGAAGCAAAGGTTCGGTCAAATCTTTCAAAAATACTTCACGCGGAGTACTCAAACGGGCAAAAATCGCTCGTATCCGCTCACTTCATCTTTGCACGAAAACTCTTCGTGTTTTCGAGCAAAGAGGGGCAGCTGTGAGCACGTGATTTTTGCCCTATATGAGAATCACTCCCAAAAAATTCAAAATAAAATAGTTTTGTGTTGTTTGCAATTTTTGTGGATTTCGTGTTATTTTTCTCTTATTATTTTCGTTTGTGTGTGCATGTTTATTTGTTTAAATTAAAGAAAATACAAAAATATGTCGCATTTGCATTTAGGGTTTAATTCTACAATTAGGAGTAATTAAGTTTGTTTTACAAAATGAAAAATCACAAAAATAGGTACTTTGCATTTTTAGCATTTAATGTCAAATTGTGTGATTTTCTTTTTGTGTGATATTTTTATTAAGAGTTAATTAGCATTTTAAGTTAATTTTTGGTTTTATGATTTAATCTAGGAATTTGGGTTTTAAATTAGGAATTAAAAAGGAAATAAAATACAAGAAAATGAGAGAAATAGGTAAAATCAGACAAGGCCAATTGACCACAGCCCAATTACCACTTAACCAAAACGATCCAGTGCAGTCAATCTCAGAGACCAACCAAACGACATCGTTTTAGTACCGCTCAATCTGGGCCGTTGATCTCACTTGATCAACGGTCCAGATCAGCTCCTCCCTCACCCGACCCGTTCCACCCAGAGACCAACCCGGTCTAGAAGGGACCTAAACGATGACGTTCCGCTTAGTGATTCTGAATTTTTGCACTCAACATTGACATCATTTTAAGCTATTGTGGTACTGATTTCAATACATAATTTCATTTGCCATTTCCAACACATAACTCATAAATTGCTTGCCTATGCCTATTATAGTAGATGCACGACTTTCAACAGATCATTATTGATAGCTAGTGATGTTAATGAAATTAGATCACCTGTAACTAAATACAACAAGTAACTTACTTAACAAAGGTTTTCTGCCATTTAACTTAACATGAAATCATGGCCAGTTTCCGACTTTACACAGAACATACACGATCTGTTTACCAGTCCTGAACTAACGTGAATAGGCACCTGTATGCTACTGTTTGCATTCAATTTCCAGTCTAGTTAGCAATTAGTGCAGGCAATCAAACCACCATATACTAAAGCTCTATTTTAGAAGGAACAAAGTCCAAATCCCAGTTAACAGTCCTGTACAAGTGGAACAATTCAAAGTCTCTATATTCACACATTTAGCCTAAACTATATTAATCAAATACACATTTTTACTAGCAATGTTTAACTACTCAATACAGTATTCAGACGAGTGTGAATCACAAAACAAATTAGCCATGCTCTATTTCATTCCCCTTTTTGACAGCTACATTGGGCCAGTTTCAAATGTGTACCTGGAAATGTTTACAATGGAAGAAAAAGGAAGATCAGCAGCAGCAATACAGCAACAATACAACAACAACAGCAAGCTAGGCTTTAGTCAGTAGCAGAAACCAATTTCAAATCAGCCAAACACACTCACACCAAGCCCGGAATGAGTTTGTAAAACCAACAGCAATACAAATACCCCAAAAGACTCAACTGAACTTTTAATTAATACAGAACTGGACAAAGAACTTCAATGTTTTGGACCCAGCTTCACAACAGAACCCAGACAATCTCAACAAAACACAGCAACAACACTGAACTGGAAAACTGAGACTCAGCAGCTAAACGACCAAGAATTTTCCTTCAAATTTTCAATGGAACAGTGCAGGAAATACTCCCGGATTAGATGAATGCCTAGCTTTTTTTTCTTTTAAACTGATTTTTTCAGACTTCTCTTTTTTTCTTTTAACTTAACTGACCAAGAAGAAGCCCCCCTACTCTGTCCAAAAGTGCCTCTATTTATACCCAAAACAGGCCCCTTTCACAGCTTTTGAAACACTTAAACAATTAGGAAAACATTTTCTTATCCATGATATTCCCTGACAGGCCATTACTAAATGTCTTAAGCATTGTTTTAATTCAATTAAGCATGGGTGTCTTACTTGTTTACTCATTTCCCTTAACCCCCACATACCATTATGTCTTGTTCTCCACTTTTATTAAACAAATATAATATTTTAATAGTATATTAGTGCTTAGTGGACAGAACACTCAGATTAACCAATTCTTCCAATTTTCAATTCTCAAATTACCCCTGATGCCTTGTGATTCCTATCCTAACCCCATCCCTTTTAATTTGTACCAAAACTCATCAGCTATAACCAATCCATCTAAAATAAGAGAATCTAGATTAATTTCTAATGAATCATTGGAACAACTAAGACTGAATTTAAGCTAAAGCTAGGTTAAAGATGAATAATTCTATTTCTCACAATCTGTAGCATTCATAGAAACAAACCAAAGAGGGCAAAGAATTGAGAACAAACATGGGTTATTCACTGACTTAAGCTCGACATTAGATTTCACAGGTAATCCAATATCAGACAACACATCTTAAACATAATGAGATTAACAGTAATAGGTCAATATTATAACACTGATTAGTTTGACGAAGACCAAGCTAAAATCAGAGAAACCAAACATACACACTAACATTTTAGAAGTAACATGAACATTAATGAGCATAACCAAACAAAAATAATCATGAACTGAACTTTGTTATTGACTCGAACCATTATGAAACAGAACTTGGAAAACTCCGACTTTAAATAGCAAAAATGACAACACACCATTAATCTAAGACTGGACTCAACATTGATTCAACTGAACAGATAGAAGAAAGGAGATAAGAAAAAGTCATGTATATGGACCTATGAAACAAGTATACAAGAACGGAAAAGAAAGATAACGGAAGGGAACTGAAGTGAACGAAACTTACTATTTTCGACTCGGACTCGACTGGACCTTCCGATTTAAATTACAAAATAATATTTTTCACATGTTCTTAGTTAAGAACGGGCGCATAACACTACTTTGCGACGAAATAGGTTGTGGAACTTCAAGGCACTCGAAAAAGGGCTTTACACGAACGCATTCGAATTTGGTGAGGGGAAGGTATTGGGGTTGTGGGGTGTTGATTTGGGACAGTTTAGAGTCGGCGCCGCCACCAAGGAATTTTGAGGCGGCGGTAGGGTTCATGCCTTCAAACTGAAATTAGAAGGGTTCTGGGGTGATTCGAGGAAGACTAGGGTTAGATATGGAGATATGAGAAGGAGGGGGACCTAGGGTGTTAATTTGGCGGTGATTGGGTGGGTTAGGGTTTTGGCTGACTTTTCGATCTGATATTCGAAAAGACCTACAGGGATTCGAGGTTAGCTGTTAGGATGGTTGGAACGGGGAGGTTGAGGGGATCTTAGGGTGTAAAAATGGGGGTATTTGGCCATCGGCCGCCGCCGTAGGCGATTTTCGGCGGGCGGTCGACGGTGGTTCAAGGTGGAGGGTTTTTGGGTCTCTGAAGCTTAGAGACAATGAAGGTGGGGGCGTTGGCTTGGGATGAGGGTGGGGTAAGGTTCACACTTATATATGAAGGGGAAGGGCGAATCCAAGCCGTTGGATCAATTAAGATCGATGGCTTGGATCAACTCACTAAGCGGAACGACATCGTTTAGGTACCTTCTAGACCGGGTTGGTCTCTGGGTGGAACGGGTCGGGTGAGGGAGGAGCTGATCTGGACCGTTGATCAAGTGAGATCAATGGCCCAGATTGAGCGGTACTAAAATGATGTCGTTTGGTTGGTCTATGAGATTGACTGGACTGGATCGTTTTGGTTAAGTGGTAATTGGGCTGTGGTCAATTGGCCTAGTCCGATTTTACCTATTTCTCTCATTTTCTTGTATTTTATTTCCTTTTTAATTCCTAATTTAAAACCAAAATTCCTAGATTAAATCATAAAATCAAAAATTAACTTAAAATGCTAATTAACTCTTAATAATAAATACCACACAATTTGACATTAAATGCTAAAAATGCAAAGTACTTATTTTTGTGATTTTTTATTTTGTCAAACAAACTTAATTACTCCTAATTGTAGAATTAAACCCTAAATGCAAATGCGATATATTTTTGTATTTTTATTAATTTAAACAAATAAACATGCACACACAAATGCAAACAATAAGAGAAAAATAACACGAAATCCACAAAAATTTCAAACAACACAAAACTATTTTATTTTGAATTTTTTGGGAGTGATTCTCATATAGGGCAAAAATCACGTGCTCACAGCTGCCCCTCTTTGTCTGAAAACACGAAGAGTTTTCGTGCAAAGATGAAATGAGTGGATACGAACGATTTTTTCCCGTTTGAGTACTCCGCGTGAAGCATTTTTGAAAGATTTGACCGAACCTTTGCTTCAAAAAGGTCTCCTACATATCCCTGGCTAAAAGGGAATCAGGTCAATGTAGTTCGAAAAGTTTTGGTAGCTGGGACTACCGTGGAACTGTGATTTTGCTGTTACTGTTGTTGTTGCTGCTGCTACTACTACTTACTGACCTCCTTATTACACCGTGCTAAACAGAAAATAAGAAGCTAGACTAAACTAGTCTATGAATTAAAAATCTTATCTAGATCTTCAATTTGCTCTTCATATGTCTCTTGTTGCTTTTTTTGTCTTGCTGTCTTGTGTTTCATCTGATGTTTTATTGTGAGTGGAATGTTAAACATGGCTCCTTCTCAAGAAGGAAATTATATAGATTAGAATATATGGTACGTAGTAATGAAGATCTAACAATGATTTTGACCTACATCATGAACTGTATAACCTGTCTTGAGAAGATGCTTTACTAACTTCGTACCTAAGCGACTGGAAGCATCCATTACACATATAAAAATCTCTTTGCTTGATTTGCTCGATATTCATGTTGGTTGTTCATTTGAATGGGTCGTGGTTTCTTCCTAAATAAGAGAAGTCCTTAAGATATAACATTAGGAGTCATGAACACGTTAGAATGTTTTGCGCGCGCTCTTAACTAATTGAATAATTGTGATTATGTATATGTTCGCGTGACATGATTACGAGTTCCAAAATTAAAACCAGAATATGCGTTCGCGCAACTTTGGGCCAACAATCTTAATAATAAAATGTTTAATTATGTACACGTTCGTGTGACACGATTACGATTTAAAAATGAATATTCGTAGAAAATGCTTTAGGCACGACTTAACAAATCATCGTGATTGTATAAACGTTCGCATGACATATTTACGACTTTCAAAATAAATCAAAGTATGCGTTAACGCAATTTTGATCAAACATCCTTAATATTAACAACAACATTCCATCTGTATTAAT
This sequence comes from Nicotiana glauca, assembly GCA_026770625.1. Classification (NCBI taxonomy): domain Eukaryota; kingdom Viridiplantae; phylum Streptophyta; class Magnoliopsida; order Solanales; family Solanaceae; genus Nicotiana; species Nicotiana glauca. Next base: position 21,928 of record MU724177.1, on the reverse strand, counting down.
AAGGTTGCAAAACAACTGCCAGGAGAGCTTATGAAAAACGCTAATAAATTTTTGTAAGTTAATAGTTATTCAATCAAGGTGCTTCTCTATCTTTCCTCTCTCTCCTTTAATCTTTGAATAGCAATAGGAAGGAAAGAGTCGAAATTGTTTTTTTGACACTATGGCATCGGACACAGTTCTTTCTATGTCATATAAACACAATTCCCCACCTTTCATGCTAAGCATTCTTTCAAATTTCAAGTTGGAAACAACAACATTGTCTTTATTGTCTCCTAAGGGCCAGACTTTTTCTTAAATAATTAAGTATTATGAATTGTGTACACATACGCATGACATGATTCTCGACGTGCCAAACGAAATGAATACACGTACACGTGACTCAATTTTTTAATTACAAATGATCAAGTAATTAAAAGCGGTAAAAAGATAAATGCACATAGGTCCTAAAAATGAGTAATTAGACAATTTAAGCCAGATATATATCGCTAAGCGACCGTGCTAGAATCACGGAACTTGAGAATGGCTAACTCCTTCTCCCGGTTTAACAGAATTCTTTATCTAGAATTTCTGGTTCGCACACTTTTAAATAAAGTCGAAAATTTCCTCGATTTGGGATTTAAAATAAATCGGTGACTTGGGACACTAATATTAAATTATTCCAAGTGGCGACTCTAAAGAAATTAAATAAAATAATCTCATCTCAATTAATGTCACTTTAATTGGAAAAACTCCCTTATATTCTCCTTAGGCGGTAAAAAAAGGAGGTGTGACAGCAAACATGGCTTAACAATAAAGAAACATGTCCTAAGACACTTGTTCACATGGATAATCTAGCAGGCAGCTCGTAAATCTATATATTTATATAATTGAGGGGCATTGGGGAGGTGATGTGGCATGCTCTAATCACAGAACTCCCAGTTATCTTTTTTCTCAAATTCTTGCTATTTTCCCCTTTATTTTGATTTATGTGATATTTGTAAAAGCCCAAAAGCACCACTGTAAACGTTTGGTCCAGACTACAAGAATCCGAAAAGTTACGATAATTACACAAACGAACAATTAAAGAAACAAAATCCGAAAAGTTACGACTATTACACAAACGAACAATTAAAGAAACAATTCAGTTACAAATCAATATTTTTTAATATTGATGATACTTATTACTAATTTTATTACAACATATATTGTACTTCACAATATCACAAATGAAGCTTTTCAGTTAGTCAAAGGAACACGAGCTACGTAACCAACTGTGATTTTTTCTACGGTGTTTGGATCTATGGTCTATGATGATTCATTTAATTACCTTTTAAAATTCATTTTTTCTGCAATTAATTCTACCACGTTTACCGCCATGCCTTCTGTATTTTCTAACTTCATTACCGCTCCTGAAGCCTGAAGGTATTATTAACATACTCTATTTTCTTTTGTAGAAGAACCTATACATATGCTTAATCACGTATTACATTAATTTCCATGTTTTTGCTTTGTTGTTTCTCTATTTGAAAGTCCATTGACTTTGTATTTGTTTGTTATTCGACGCTTGACCGTTAAATTGAACACAGCTTTTCATTCAAGAAGATTTGAGTATCTCATTAACCTTTACGGCTTAACTCAAACTGAAACAATGACGACAAATTTTTGATAAAATATTTGAATCATTAAATTTACAACTATTATTATTCTTATGATCTTCTTGGCCTTCAAGGTATCCCGTGTCCGGAGTCTGTGATAACATCAATTTAAAGCCGAGAATGATTAGTGTCAGAAATAGTATGAGAATCTATTTCGAAAAAAAAATAATGTTTAAGAAAATCTGGCGTAAAAATATTTGTTTGGTTATTTTGGATGGCAAATAGTTCCAATGTGCCGTGAAAAGGGCTCAAGTGTGGGAGAAGTTGAAAAAGCAATGGATGAAAAGGAAGGGAATGAAAGAGAAAATAAAAGGGAAACAAAGAGGATACAAGAAATGAGAGGGAAGAAACGAAAAAGAATTGCTGAAGAGGCCAATTGCATCCATCACGTATAGTATGACCTCATATGTTTCTCTTTTTTTTTTTTCCCTATATAGATTAAAAGCAGAAAATAAGAAAATGAAATTAATTAATTACATTTTCTTCCGAGTTCTTCCAAAAATTAGAGCCGTCAATATGGGCTTGGCCCGTTGGGCCAGCCCACCCCAGCCCAGCCCATGATTTAGCAGGACTGGGCTAGAATTTTTGGAGCCCGTTTAAAAACGAGGCTTTTAAGCCCGGCCCGAGTAAGCCCGTGGCCCGCGAGGCTTGATTGAGACTGGGCCGGGCCGGCCCGTGGGCCTAATAAAATATTTATTTAAAATATATAAAAAATTAAAAAGTATATTGCTATTAGATATGGAAAGTCAGAATTAGATCTTTACTAAGAGGAACCAAAACTTGATCTTGAGAAGTTTCAAGAGGTGATGTTGTCATGTATTGGAAGGACCATTCTAGAAAATATCTCGATCTTTCAATGATGGTGCGTGATGTACTTAGCACTCTTTTTACCATTGTACCATCCGAACCAATATTTAGCATTGGTGACGTGTTCTTACAAATACAGAAGTTGCATTTATTATGAAAATGTCCAAACACTTGTTACTACTTGAAATTGGCTGCACAGGTTTTTTCGAACTCAAACTGGTAAAGTTTTTTATGTGAATTTAAATATTATTAATTTTTAAAATTTAATTACTTTTANAATTGCTGAAGAGGCCAATTGCATCCATCACGTATAGTATGACCTCATATGTTTCTCTTTTTTTTTTTTCCCTATATAGATTAAAAGCAGAAAATAAGAAAATGAAATTAATTAATTACATTTTCTTCCGAGTTCTTCCAAAAATTAGAGCCGTCAATATGGGCTTGGCCCGTTGGGCCAGCCCACCCCAGCCCAGCCCATGATTTAGCAGGACTGGGCTAGAATTTTTGGAGCCCGTTTAAAAACGAGGCTTTTAAGCCCGGCCCGAGTAAGCCCGTGGCCCGCGAGGCTTGATTGAGACTGGGCCGGGCCGGCCCGTGGGCCTAATAAAATATTTATTTAAAATATATAAAAAAATAAAAAGTATATTGCTATTAGATATGGAAAGTCAGAATTAGATCTTTACTAAGAGGAACCAAAACTTGATCTTGAGAAGTTTCAAGAGGTGATGTTGTCATGTATTGGAAGGACCATTCTAGAAAATATCCCGATCTTTCAATGATGGTGCGTGATGTACTTAGCATTCTTTTTACCATTGTACCATCGGAATCAATATTTAGCATTGGTGGCGTGTTCTTACAAAGTACAGAAGTTGCATTTATTATGAAAATGTCCAAACACTTGTTACTACTTGAAATTGGCTGCACAGGTTTTCCCGAACTCAAACTGGTAATATTTTTTATGTGAATTTAAATATTATTAATTTTTAAAATTTAATTATTTTTAATATTTAACTAATTAATATTGCATATGAATTGTAGATGAAAGTGAAGATGTTAAGACAACCTTGTCACAAGCGGATTCAAATGTGTTTGATGAAGATGATGTGTTGGATATCTCATAAGCATCATGAACGTTCTCTTGAATAGTTTGTTTTAGTTTTGACTTTTAGTGAATGAAATATAGTCCTGTCTTTTATTTTTTTTTAGTATTTATTGTGATATATTGGAACAATATAAAAAGTTATTAAGTTTTGCGTATTTTTTTCAATATGATATTTTTTTAACTTTTAAATAATTATCTTTTTTTAGGTTAGAACTTAAAGAAAAAATATAAAATTATATTTTTAAAAATGATGGGCCGGTCCGTGGGGGCCCCGCGGCTCACATAGGGCCGGGGTGGGCTGACCACTATAATGCTTATCAAATGGTGAGCTAGCCCAACCCAGCCAGTCGATTGCTAAAGCCCACGTGGGCCGGGCTGGGCTAGCCCGGCCCGGCCCATATTGACAGCTCTACCAAAAATACTTGCAGCATCCTAAATTTTGAAAAATAATTTAATTTGAACATTACATTTACTCGCTTTTATGATTATACAAATATTATAACATGTTTACAATCATAATTCCAACTTTCAAAAGCCCAATACTCCACCAATATTACAAAATACATGAGGCCTCAAGTTTTAAAAATTATTATTTCTTTCTTAAACTTTATATGTCTCTTCCAATTATGCCAGAATAATCTAAATAGAGTGGATAATTTAAGAAAAGTTAGATAACATAATTACTAAGTAATTAAATCTTTGTAAAAAAAAAATAAAAAAATCTTGAGATGTCTAATTATGGGAATGAGGACGCAAAGACACATTGAAAGATGAAATTTTGAGTAAACAAGGAAGAGTAGGAGCGAAACAATCAAATGATGAGTTTTGGTTATCAACAATTTATGGATACTACAATAACAACATTGTACCTTTGCCAAGGTTGTTGAGATCAAGGTTGAGGAGATCAAGGTTAAGATAAAAGATGATAAAATATGTCAAATAAACTTAATCATGCGATTATCAAAAATGTCAGCAATATGTCAAATAAACTTAATCATGCGATTATCAACGGTGTTATAAAATTCTAAAATGATGTGATTTCTGTATTTGTTTCGGATGAGCGGGGAAAAAAAGAAGCAAAAACAGATGGGAAAGGAGGAAAAAAAATTGTTTGAATCCTTGTGAAAGAATTTGTAACTCTGCAACTCTGTTTTTAGTTTGGTTTTTCTTCTTCTTCTTTTCTTTTATCAGAAAGGAAGATTATTTATTTGTGACTACGAATTAAAAAACATAGTCCAAAGGAGTATTAAAGTAAGGGTTAATATTATGTGCTTTTACCATCTAATAAGAGGAACAATATAAAAAGCTACATTTATATAGTACACCTAGAGAATCGCGCATTAGGACCACTATATAAAGCTGATAATTTTCCTTTAAAGTTTTTTTCTGTTTTTTTTCCCTTCATTTTCAAAGAAATTTTCATAATGAAATCAGGTCACCTAAGCTCTAATTCTAATAAAAATATTTTAATTTGTAATTTCACCAAGACGATTTTTATTTTTCCTATTTTCGTACTAACATTTTTTTTTGCAGACGCTTCTGAAACCCTAGCCTAATTTCCTCGACCAAGATCCAACTTTTCTCTGAGATTCTGTAAGGTAAAAGCAACTTTCCTCTCAAATCTCTGATTTTTGTACGCATTTATCCATATTTTACTTAATAGCTTACTTCGATTTTAAATTACTGATATTTTGGTATTGGATCTGGCGTATTTTGTAGTAATAGTTCATAGCTAAAGAGGGGTTAACTTTCTCAACTATCAGTTTGCCAAAAGTTAAGATTTTAAAAGGAAGGTTTGGGAACAATCGCGTCGTGGGACGGATTGATTAACCTAATTTCCCCTATTTTGTAGTTGAATTATATTGTCCAATTTTGTGTACCGGAAACACTTTTTAGGGTTTTATTTATTTGGCAATCATATCTATCGGAATATCTAAGGCTATTTGAAGTCGGAATAGGCTGATTTGCTGAGCTCCAACTTCTGATTTTGGGGCCTCTATTTGGCAATTTGCTGTTTTTATTACAAACCTTTTTGCTCTATTGCTACGGCTGGGGCCTCACCAGTGGTAGCGGTGACAATCCTCCCCCTTTTTTTGTCTGTCTTCGTGGTATTTTGTGCATATTTTCAGGTTAAGGACTGTGGCTATTAGCGGCAAGCAGAACGTGCGTGGGCAAACATAAGGAACAACCCCGAC
>MU724177.1:3758-13792 GCA_026770625.1 Nicotiana glauca | reverse complement strand
TATTTTTCATTTCCTGCTTTCTATGTTCCTTTTACCGTATGATTTCCGCGGTGAATCTAATACTCTCTTCTTTTGTCTTTTTTGTCTTTTTTATTATATTGAGCCGAGGGTCTTTCGGAAATAGCCTCTCTACCCCCCTTGGGGTAGGGGTAAGGTCTGCGTACACACTACCCTCCCCAGACCCCACTTGTGGGATTTTACTGGGTTGTTGTTGTTGTTGTTGTTGTAATTTCACCAAGACTAGGAGAGGAAAATGGGCGGGTCGGGTCGAATATGGTTCCAATCGAAAACGGTAATGAAGAAACGAATCAATTATCCGACCCGACCCATATTTAATGCGGATAAAAAACGGGTTAACCGGAGGATAATATGGGTTAGACATATTATCCATGACTTCTTTATATGATCACCTTTTATATGATCACCTCCAATTTGAGGTTTTACAAATGTAAATGTTAGAATCATTGATTACCCATTGATTTTTTAAATAGTTCATTATCCAACCCATATTTTAATGGATAATATGGGTGGATAACTGTTTTCTTTGAACCATTTTACCACCCCTAACCAAGATATACAATTTTTAGTCGTATGTATATACATAAAAAAAAATCTCTTATATCTCGATAAAATTGTGAGAAAATTATTTTAAAATTCATTAGTGTTCCACAGCTGCGCGAAGCGCGGGTTACTTTACTAGTCTTCAAATAAATGGATGATTTCAACCTATTAGAAGCCCAAGAGAGTGCAGAAAATTCATTAAAACCTTATTCATCTATTTAAAATGGAAAGTAGACATGATGTTTGTCACCTATAACATTCAGCAAACAACTTTCTGATTTGACACAAAGCACAAGCTCAAGCAAAAACCAGCAGAATCGAGTAGACGATATATCCTTTTTAATTTGGCAAAGAAGAAATGGACTCGACACTTCTGGTTACCTATACTCCTAAACAGATCAGAAATGGCTAAAAACCCCTCAAAACACATAGAATACCAACAATCCGACAACTAAAACAGATTCGATGAGGGCGGCGAAGACGAATTAAACGCTAACCAAAAAATATTACTACGCTGAGGCATCAAACACTGGGAACACGAAGCTAAATCAGATTCGACGCTAGACCAAACCAAAGCAGATACACATGCTCTAATCAATTAATAAGAACACTCATAATGTAATGCATCAAATACTAGTAGGGGAGTCAGCAAATACAATGTTTTTCTTTAAAATGTCGACTGCGAACAACAACACAAACAAGCAGGAACCGCGATCCAAACCATGAACCTCGAGCGCCAATCGACAAACAATCTCGGACAAAAACTCCAGTTGGCACCGGAATTTCGAATCTCACCACGAACTCACCCTCAAACTTCAATCAAAGTTTATGTTGTAATGTTTCTGACTTTGAAGTAGAATTCAAACTAGAAGAAACTAATTTTTTTTGTTCTTTTATATATGAAACGAAAAAAACAGAATCAAAGAACACTGAAAAGAAAACTCTAATTTTCGAATGGATTGAAATTAGAAGAACAACCAAAAATCCGAAAACCCTAGTTCTTTCTCACAGTTTTCTCTAGATTTCTCTACTCTCCCATTTTTTTTTCTGTCTAAGACCCAAATATATAGGAAGCCCTGGAAGCTTCTCCTTCCTTCCTCTCCAAGAAAAACTTCCCCAAAACCCGAATTTGCCTTCAAATCCATTCCGAAAATCCCTTTTCACGAACAAAAATCAAAAAAATGGAGACTTTGGACAAAAATCTTCATCTAACGGTTCCCATTTCTCTAAGATTTATTCAAGGGCCTCGGATTTTTTTCAAATCAAATGAAAAAGAAAGGAATACGCGTGAATCTCAGGGATATAATGAGGCTTGTACGGAGTGTGTGACGTGGAATAAGGAGAGGAGAGGAGAGGGGGACCATGGGGGAACCAACGAGCGAACTCGGCCGATTCCAGCGAGTCTAGATCAGCAGAGTGGTCTTGGAAAGGAGAAGGGTGCGGGTGCAACTTCCTTTCGGCGTAGAGGTAAGGTCTGCGTACACACTACCCTCCCCAAACCCCACTAGTGGAATTTCATTGGGTCGTTGTTGTTGTTGTATAATAGGATTTTATGTGTTATGGGGGATTAAATGAGGGCTGTTGGATTAGATGGAATGAATGGTTGGGATTTGATAATAGAATGGGGCGGGTCAGGCAATTGGGTTGATGGATCTTGGGCGGGTAAGTGTTATAGATTGGACTCGGGTTTAGGGCTACCGATTTGGGCCATGCTCTTGCCCGAAATGGGCCAAAATTTTTGATTTGGGATTTTTACATACCTATACCATATACCAAACCTTATTACCTTCATTGTTTAAGGATTGTGTTAATTACATTTAAGCATACCAAATTACCATTTATATACCATAATTCAAATTAAGGGTATAATTATTCCTTCATTTATTGTAGGCGTGATTTTAGGACTGTATTAATGCTCCATTTATATTAGGCATTAATTTAGGAGCGTATCTTACAACTTTCTCTTTCCTTTCATCTCTTTCCTTGCAAAGATTAAAGAAGAGAACGCCGAGTAGTATTACTTTTATCAGTTCTTGAATATCTTTTGCAGACACCTTAATTTGCAATCCCAAAACAATAAAAAAAATATTAGTTATGTTCACTAGAAACAAAAGAATTAAAAGAATTCATAATACTTTGTTGTCTAAAAAATTTTATAAAAATTATAAATTAACTACATTATAACTACAATCTGAAAACAATTTACACATAAGAGTTCTTCAAGTTGGAATTGATCACAACTACATTTCTTATTTCTTATATGATCTGTTGAAGCCCTCACCTACATTTTCAGAACAAACACAAAGAAAAAAATTTACAATATTAAAAATATAGTATCTATAATATATCTACATTTTATCTACAATGTATCTACAAATTAACTACAAAGTACAAGTAAACTACAATTTGCCTACAATTTATCTACAATCTGGAAACACGGCATACCAAATAAAGAAATTATAGTCAAATTGTAGATATATGTAGTAAATTTGTAGATAATATCATAAAACTAAAATTCTAAGCATTTTCGAACTACACAAACATGCATTCTCATTTACCACAATGGCATCAACTTCAAAATCTCTAAATCTGCCCTAGTTATCCCAATTACCATTCGATTTCAGCATTATTGGGATTTTTGACATGATTTCGTGTAGTTGAAAAAAAAAAAAGACGAAGAACAAATATAGTTTTGACAATTTGAGTACCGATGTCGACGAAGAACAATTTTGTATTCTACAATTTGTATTGCGTTGTAGAATTAGTAAAAGCAATTTGATTACTGGAGCTTCAGTAGCTTGTGTTTTTTGAGAATTGTAGTTGAGTGAGAGAAGAGAGATCTCTTTCCGTTGAGGAAGGAGAGAATTACGCATCAATGAGATCTCCTTCCGTTTCAAAATTCGAATTTAATGTTGACAGAATCACACGCAGATCTGGTGCCTTCATTTTAGCGCGTCTTTTATGGCAAAATCTACCTATTTTTGGATTGGTATATATTTTGTAGTAAAAGTGTGGACTACACAGGTAAATAATAAATTATGAACATTTTTGGTAATAAGTTTTGATATATGGTATAGATAGGTAAAAATTCCTTTGGATTTTCTTCAATTCTTAAAGTCCATAAATGAATAAAACTTGAAACTTTTTTTTAATGATTTAAAATTAATTAAAGTAAAATATATCATACTATGAAACTATATTTTTATATATCGTTTTTTATATAAATTAGTATATTCAAAAATTAAAGTAACAATCACGGTAAAAACAAAAATATATTGCCATAAAAATATTAATAACCTAAACTAAATAGGATAAGATAGAACATGAAACTATTTTTGTATTTTTTTTAATTTTTGTGCCTTAAAAATAGAATTAAAATTATTAATAAAGTAAAATCCTATAGAAATATCCAAATAAATATCTTGAAAATACTAGGACTATTAGAGGCGATTCTAATGTGCGGGTCAAAATTACTTGTCTGCAGGGTCGGGATCGAGAGAAGAGCAGGGTTAAATCTAAAGATGCTTTCGATGTAGATCGACGATCTTCTATGGGCCGATTCTTTCCCTACGAGAGGGTTGAAGGAAACAATATCAAAGGATTCTGATCAGCGGATAGATTCGCCCCCGATAGAAGAATTGACCGCGATAGGAACAACATGTCTGTAATTTTTCTCTCATTTATTTTAAATATACATATATACTTTCAAAGTAGTAAATATACACCATAATTTGATTTATAAACACTTAAAATCACTTTTTCTAATTTTCTATAATTTTAAAAGATTTTAAATCAATTTTGCCACATTTTATTGTACAAAAGCTCATTAATTGCATCATAAATTATTTTTATAATGATTTTGTCATCTAATTTCATCATATACATCCATATTAGGTTATAAATATTTTTAGTGTATTTTTTAATTACATTTGTATCCTTTAGGTTAAATTGCACATCTTTGCAATAATAACCCATATTAATGTATAATTTTATTATTTATGCAGAAAATGGTATCTTGTATTTTTAAAATGTTAAAAAAATATTTTAAGTCATTTTAGTGCACAAATTTTTTTCTAGTATTCTTGTATTATTTTAATAAAATATTTATTTTTTAAATTGGGTATTTAAAATCTGGCCCATTTTTTATTTAATTTCGAACCTAAACTACCCAAATCAACCTAAATTACCCCAGCCCGACTACTTAAAATCCTATTCCAATAGCCCCTGAGCCCAAACCAACTAACCCCTTACTAAAACCCGATCGGTACTCATTTTATATGACCCACCCCGTTTTTAAAAAATAAAAGTCGTTGATCTCTCAAGATCAACGACTCCTATTCACCACGTCTCTTTAAACCTAACGAAACCCCTAACCCTAATCATTTCTCTCCACCACAAAACACTCTCTTCTTCTCATCTTTTGAAACCCTAGCGTCATAACCCCATTTCCCCTTTGATTCCAACCGAGACATGGAATCCATCAACGATCTTCTTACCTTATTCATCTTGTCTTGCTACTGGATACCCATTTATGGTGTTACATAATTGCTTGCCTAACATGGCAAGCAGATCTCTCCTATCGTTACCCAAATGTAGTTCATATCTTCGTTTATTTCCATCTATGTACATTCTTCGTCTCTTTATGGTATGAACCTCTGAGATTTTCTCGATTCTTCATTTACCCCGAAAGCTAGGGTTTAGATCTTTCAAAGATCTATTATAGTTTTCCTATTTTTGTTAAATAGTTCTCTGTAATGTTTCCGTGTATCTATTATGTGCATCTCTACCATGAGTTTTCATAGATATTTCTGACTAATTTTTACTTACCCTAAATTAGGGTTTTTGATTCTTTGAAATCGAACCAAATCTGGTTCAATCTTTAATTATTCCATCTATATGTCTCTATGCATCTTTATTATCACTCTTGCCATTAATTTTCTGACTAATTTTACTCACCTTAAAATTAGGGTTTTCGATTCTTTCATTCCTTATTTCCTTCAGAGATTTTTATCTGTGCGTTTTGTGATTCTTGCCATTAAATGTGGACCACTTTCACCTAACCTAAACTTAGAAGTCTTTTATTCCTCATATCTGTTTAAGTCATTAATTAATGTGTTAAAATCTCGGACTCTATATTTTACGCATCTATGCATTTGTTAATTATGATTTACAATAAATAAAGTTTTGAGTTTTTTTTTCTTAATTGACTATTAGATGTTTCCCTCGATTGATTATTGCCATATTTATGTGCTTGGTCCAGTGCTATTTAAACCTTCTCCCCTTTTCCCTTTAGACAAACTCGAACTCTTAATATTCTCACTAAGAAATCTAGGTCATAGTTCTATAATCTTTCTGCTCTCTCTTGTTTACTACTAGTCTTAGCCGGCTGAAATCCAAGGCCAAATATTCTGGTCTCTCGACTCTACGGCATTACTCTAGTTTGCTTGCTTAGCTAGTGAGTGACTATTCTTTGTCATTTCATTGATATATATCCTTGAACTATGTGTACAATTCAGCATGTTTAAAATGCATTCTGAGCATGATTCTGCTTGTCTATATGATTCTCTTTAGTCCTATAGTTGATACTATTAATTTTGATATTGGTTATCTTTGATTAATATGAATCCTCTTAAATGATAACTTATTGTTTTAACTTGTCTCATGCATATTGTTTGCTAGTCCTGAGCTTTTTATGAACTTAGTATCCTTAGGGTACTACTAGCAAGAAATTAGTTCATTAATCCTAACTTTGCAGACTTGTGTTGTCATTTAATTCATATCCCTCTGGTCTCATGTGGTAATCTGATTGTTTGCCTTAGCACTCTGCCTAAATGTTTCTGTGATTAAACAAGGTTGTCCTAAACGTTAGCATGCACACCTAGTGTAATCAGGTCTTTTTTGACTTAACCTGTTTGAAATTGTGTACTTTGCCACTCTTGTTTGTTTTCTTAATGCCATTATGCTACATGTTTTGTGTTCTAAAATTTTGCTATGGTAGTCTTTTTCTGAAAAATCCAAACTGTTTTAAATCAATGCCTACCTCTTTTATATGCTGTTACTTTTTAAAAAAAAAGAATAGTCCTTTAGGTTCTATCCTCAACAACCCAGTGTGAGACTGCGAAAGGTCTATGTGTGACTCTCGTGAACTCTAACACACTGTGAACTAGTTCCTAATATCTTTTGAATCATTTTTGAGTATGTGGTTCTGGCTTGAGCATTGCCTTGGGTCCTTGAGGCCCTTGGGAACTTTGACACACTAGAAACCTGGTTCTGTATGTGCTATGGGTGAATCACTCGTATTTGGCTATGTTGTACATGTGAAATAAGCTTCGAAGTTGATTGGTTTGAAGGCCTGGTTCCCAGGTCTATTTAGGCCTAATTAAGGCTCCATATATTGCATTTTATTACTGTATGTGATTCATTTATTATCTGACCTGTAATAACTTTGTAATAAACAGATTATGGGGTATTTAGTAAAATTGGGGGGATTCTTATTTCCTTTTGTTATACTGGGTAGAAATCATGCCTATAGGGATTTATCTATGTTATTAATTATGCTCATTTGTCAAAACTGTTAAGTTCTATAATGTGTTTTAGAAACCCTGCCTATAGGGCTTCCATTGGTGATGTCAATTCTGATTAAACTTGTATGAGGTTTATATGGTGTGTACATTAGAAATCTTGCCTATAGGACGCATCAATATGTGTTAGCAATCATTCCTATAGGACCTCAATGTTTGATTCTATTTTTTGCTGAGAATGTGTACAGTTTATGCCCTTATGTTGCTTGATAGATATCACGCCTATAGGATTCAGTAATAGATATCATGCCTGTAGGATTGAAATCAGTTTCAAATCTAGAGATCATGCCTATAGGATTTAAGTTGGTTCAGTAATTAGAAAGCATGCTCATAGGAAAGGGAAATACAAGGTTGTGAAACATGTTTACGAAGCTAAAATCAGTGTGCATCTAGAAATCATGCCTATAGGGTAAAATTAGTTCGACATTAGATATCATGCCTATAGGATTCTACTAATTGGTTCTGAATACAATCGCCACTACTTATCACTTAGACAATATGCATGTAGGATTAAAATCACAATTCTGGATTTTTAATTGTGATTTACTATTATTCATCACTGCATGAAACGCCCAGATGTCGTACTAAATAAAATCAGTAGGCAAAATAATAGGCCTTAACACTCGTATTAATCAAACTGATTCTGTATATCACCGCTCGCTTGTCTTCTCACATAGATATCCTACCTATAGGATTCCGCGATCAATAAAACCTGTTAATCAATTGCGTGCATTTGCTGCTTATATGTGGAGGTCAATATGGGCCCATACCTATTTTGTGTGAAAAGTCCTAACTATTTTGTTTGTCGCCTAGTATTTTACAATTTTGAGCAACCCAGGCTTAGTCTAGAACCACCCCAAATAGAAGTCCTGATGCCTCCAAGACTATAGGTAAGGGACGGGTAGTGCAGGCATAGGAAATGCACTAGAATCAACTAGAGCGCTTTAGGTAACAACTTAAAGATAGTAATTGGGTAGCAGGAGATGATAGTCTGTGGCCGATGAATAATATGAGTAACACCGCATCTCGAAGGAGTTACGAAGTATTATTTATGTTGCACGGGGTGATCCTTTAGGCTAAAAAATTTAGGACTCCCCATCCTTATTAAGTAGTTCTCTAGCTTCTTTATTAGACTAATTCATAAATTAAGTTCAGTCGGGACCTACCGTTGTGGACCTTGAGGGGTGCCTAACACCTTCCCCTAAAGGTAATTTTGATCCCTTACCCGATCTCTGGTGATGCAAGTTGGTATGATATGAGTTATCTGCTCTATTGTCCTAACGCACCTTAATCTGTTAGGTGGCGACTCTAACCAATACATTTTCCTTACCATCTCGAAAGGAGTTTTCAAAATGTCTAAACCCGATTCACGAAAAAAAGGAGGCGCAACAGCATGGCTCTTACCTTTATGAACTTGATCTACACGAATTAGTCTTTCCCAATAAGCATATTTTTTTTTTATTTTGATCTTATTTTCCTTTTATTTTCTACATGCACATCCTTTCCCCTTTATATGAACACACATGAAATTCTTCGTTTAATTCAATTACAACGTGTTTCCTCTTATTTCCTAATCATGTTCCGACTTTCAATTTTGCTATATCATGTCTCCCCCCAATCCTTACCCCTTTACTTGCTTTATTACAATTCCTTCATTTCGCAAACTAACTTCTTCCCTGTTTTTCGTTCATTTATGTCTTTACATTTATTCAATACTGCATTTACATTTAAACATGTGAAAATACTTGACAATGTGTTATTTTTACATAATGCATGCTCAATGTCATATTCCACTCGTGCGTACTAATAACATAGCGGCACTTGATGAGTGTCCGCGCTCTTCCTAAAATCACCCTTTAAATTTGAACAAGCTTATTTGCGGTAAAAATAGTCGATCAACGGTGCAATCGATGGTTCCGTGCCTTTCCCATTCAAATTGTCCGCTTGAGGGTACCGGTCCAGACTTCTATAGAAGCCTTACTCTGATAATGGATGTACATGCATCATGATCAAACCTAGCATGGGTTAATATGTTGTGCGCATAATAACCCCCTAAGAAAAACCTTGTCCAAATTCCACCGAGATTTCCATAATCCCAATGGGCGCAACCACAACATATGCATTATTTGGAGAGATAAAAGCCGACATGCTAATCGTTAATGTGTAAGTAGTCGAATCTAGAGGGGGCAAGCGTGTAACTCTATTGTTTTTGCAAAAAATAAGGCACGAAGTCCCCAGGTTCGCCATGGTCCGAAGTATACCACAGTTATTGTTTGATTGGTGGAAAAACCTTTCGCCAAGCTACAAAAATCACGTGAAAAATGTTCTTGGAAATTTACCATCCTTATTGGACATCCAACCATATTGGTATCATATGTCGAAACCCGATTTTGTGAGAAAAAGGGGCGTTGTTGCAGGACAAATAGGTTTTTCGGGCTCCTGAATCAACTCCGAACTTTTTTAAATTCAATTCTGGCTTTACGTACAAGTCATAATACCTGAAGTGAAGCTATTTAAGGCCTCAAACAGCCGAACAACGTGTTAGAGCTCAAAACGACCAGTTAGGTCGTTACAAATTGATTCATAGATGAAGCACAAGTTATCCAATCCTTATACAAAGAAATCATGGAAATAAAAAAATACTTGTGCTATTTCATGCTTTGGAAGAACTTAACTTCCTTCAAGTGGATGAAGAAGAGTGTTTGGCCTTATTAGAAAATGATAAGTGGAATCGATACTTATTTAATTTATCCAATGATTAAGGAGTGGAAAGGCCTTGGCAAAATTTACTACAAACAATTAATTTTGAAGAGCCATATTACTGCCGAAACCAAGCAAGTAATACAAAGTTCAACATTACCCGAGAAATTCAAGACATGTGTGATAACCAGG
>MDKF010918029.1:0-11319 GCA_026770625.1 Nicotiana glauca | reverse complement strand
ATATATATATATATATATATATATACACACACACACTGCTGCGGCGTGCAGCTCGATTCAATAATAATAGTCAACTGCGCTCACTGGGGGTGTGCAGACTCCGGAGGGGCTCCTACAGCCCAAACGCTATGCTACTGCGACGTGCAATCCGATCCATATAATATACTGTTGTGGCGTGCAGTCCGATCCATATAATATACTACTGCGACGTGCAGTCCGATCCATATATGTATATATACAGCTACGGCGTGCAGCCCGATCCGGGATATATCAAATACCCTCACTATGGGGGGGCCTTAACCCCTTTTAGTCAATATAGACTTGGCCTCTCGGGCACACTCAGCTAAGACAGGGTTCCCAACCCACAAGTTATTCCCATTAGGATTTACCAATTTCTAAAGCCGGTTCATATTATGTTTATCAGTTAAGAACATGGCTGAGGGTGTGATTCTAATGAGTAAAGTGAGGTCAATCATGTGCACGTACCCCTAAGGGTTCTACAGGTCGGCACAAGGCCCCAAACATGGCGACTAGCCCAAACTTCAATGATATTAACTAAGTCTCAGTCAAAATATAGTAAAAACATCAACCGGGACGGACCAAGTCCAAATCCCCAACAGTAACAGACCCCACGCTCATCACACAGCGTGTGTCTCATCTCAACATAGCACCACGTTGTGCAAATCCGGGGTTTCAAACCCTCAGAACATCATTTATAGCCATTACTCATCTCAAGCAGGCTGAACTCCTAGCTCGCTATGCCCTTGCCTCGCAAATCAACCTCCTCGTGCGTAGAATCTGGTCAAACCACAAGGAATACATTACAATAGGCTAAGGGAACACAACCCAATCGAAAAGACTCAATAATTATCAAAAATCACGAAGTTGGCAAAACTTGAGCCCCGGGCCCACTTCTCAAAAAATTATAAAATTCACATCACCGGATTCTTATCTCGCCACGAGTCTATACATATGAAATTTACCAAAATCCGAGCTCAAATGCTCCCTCAAACTACAAATTTTTATTAAAAAAGTCAAGCCCTAGTTCTTCCATTTTTAATCAAATTCCATGAATTTAAGTGTTGATTCTTCAATAAAATGATGTTTCTAGGTCATAAGACTCACCTCCAATCAATTCCCGTCGAAACCCTCTTCAATTTCTCCCAAAAAGCTCTCAAGGTGCTCAACAATGGAGGAAAAATGGTTTAAACTTGCGGAGGATATGTTTATAAACCTTCTGTCCGCTAAAGTATTTTCCTTATATGCAATCACGGCCCCAAGGCTCGCGATCGCGAAGAACAAAATTCTACAGCCTCAAAAATGACTTATGCGAACGTGTCATAACCCATGCGAACGCAATGAGTAATTGGCCAGAACTATGCGAACGCGGACTCCCTTATGCAAATGCATAATGCAACTCAGCTGGACCCGCATTTCTACTATGCGATCGCGGGCCCATTAGTGCGAATGCATAGAACAAAACTGAGCTTGCCAAAAATACTTCTATGCGATCGCGACCATACTATTGCGATCGCATAGGCTTAAAACCTGCAACACCTGATATGAAATTTCTTGCAACTCCCAAAGGTTAAAAATGGTCCGGTTGACCATCCGAAACCATCTAGAGGACCCCGGGACCTCAACCAAAAGCACCAACACATCCTAAAACATCATTCAAACTTGTTCCAATCATCAAAACAAATCAACCAACGCTAAAACCATCGAATCATATCGGATTCAAGCCTAAGTTCTTCAAAAACTTATGAAATACGCATTTGATCAAAAACCCAACCAAAACACCTCCAAATGATATGAAATTTTGCACACACATCCAAAATCACGTAACGAAGCTACTGCAACTCTCAGAATTTCATTCCGACCCCCGGATCAAAATCTCACCTACCAACCAGAATTCGCCAAAGTACTAACTTCGTCAATTCAAACCTAATTCTACATCGGACCTCCAAAATCAATTCTGATCACACTACTAAGTCACAAATCATTTCCTGAAGCTAAACGAATCACCAAAAATCACATCCGAGCCCTCTAACTCATAGGTCAACATCCGGTTGACTTTTTCAAAACAAGCCTTCCTTAAAGAGACTAAGTGTCTCATTTCCATCTAAAACTAATCCAATTCAATTCATTCACCCAAGACTCGTATAATAACACATAAGGAAGCAGGAAATGAGGAAATGGGGCGGTAACCTATGTGACTATGGGTCGGGTCGTCACATCTGGGCACAAGTGCTACTACATAATTATTTACGCCTAACACACTTAATCAAAACACATGTCTCCTCCACTTGGCAAAATATTATGCGTGGATGGTCCTACTGTCGTTTAGGATATAAATGAAATCTTACTACGGGTCAACATGTCAAATTTTGTTTTGATCCTTGGATTAAACAAAATTCTACAATTCGCACTTGCATAACTGGACCTATCCCACGTCATGAGGAGCAAAATCTAGTCTTTGACTACTACTACAATCACAAATGGCATTTTGAGAAATTACCTTTCATACTACCAAATCAATTACAAATAACTATTACAGATATATACATGCCTCTCTCACCATAACCTATGATCAAACTCTTACAACAAATTGTATTTTCTCCGTAAAATCTGTCTACACTTCTCTAACAAAAACCACAACTTCATAATAATTGATATGGGATACACGTGCAACACTAATATATATACGCAATTTGTAGCCAAAAATAAGTCCATACCGAAATTCTAAAAAAAAAAAAAAAATATATATATATATATATACATATATATATATATATATATATATGGTTTTGTTGTTTTGATTTCTTATCTACCCTTATTAATATCATTTGGGCTTTCTTGATGATGATTTCATTACTTGCATACTTTATTTGGATGATTGCGGTGAGAATGAAGAACTTTATAGGTAATTTAATATAAACGCTTCATTTAGATGTTCATTTTTACAAGAAGAAGAAACATATCAACTTATAGACTCAAAATCGAAAATCTGAAATATCCAAACCGATTAATTCGAAATTGAATTTAAAAAGTCAAATTCAATTTGAGCTTATTTGGATCGGGTGATTTGGATTGTCATTTCTTCAATCCAAAAATCAAAATTAAAATTAAAATTTTCATATCTAATCTGTACTGCTCGAACGCCCGCCCATTTAAAGTGAAGGGATCAAATTGCAATATCTTCAAATTACCGGGGTGTAGCTGAAAATACCTGCAAAGATACGTAACGGACCAACGGTACACTGTCGCGACATATCTGCCTATAAAAACGGAGTCCTAATTTCACTGTAAAATTCTCGCTTTCTCCTCGGTCCCGTCCAGAATCTGAATTGCAACGTGTAGGAGGATCTCTGAGGTAAAGTTTATCCTCTTTCTCTTCTTCAGTTGTGCTCTAATTTTCTCCCTATATGTATGTGTATGTATGTATGTATATATTTGTGCATTTGGAGCTGATATAGGGTTTTTTGTTAGGGATTTGGTGAATCATGGCATCCAAACGGATTCTTAAAGAGCTCAAAGATCTTCAGAAAGATCCTCCTACCTCTTGCAGCGCTGGTGATATTTTAAACCCTTTTCCTTTTCATTTTACTTCAAATTCCATTTTTATCTTCAAATTTCTTGCTGCCTTTGTTATGATTATGTATTTGCTATTTTTTTTAACTTGCTTTGGCCAGTTTTTTCTGCTGATGCATGCCAAGATTGTCATTTTAGTTTCTCAACTACATGATTAGATGGTTAACATCTTCGCATTTCTAACTTGGTAAAGTGCATAAAGTTTTAAGTTTTTTTAGGTCCTTTGCACTGCACAAACATAAGAGGATCTAACGACCAGTTCCGGGGTGGGGTCCAGAACTTGTAATAACCTGCATATGGTAGAGGTGACAGCCTATCATATTCAATCTCATGCTTGAGACTTGTTTACAGTCTGCATCTATTAAGTTGTTTTCTGATTCTTTGTGTGTTCTAACATCTGTCGTATCATGAGCTGCTGAGGATCTGTTTGTAGTACACTCCGTTTTTTAGACACTTGTTTAAATGTCATCATGCGGCATGATGTTGTCTGATTCTCTGTGCTTGCTTATGTTATCCATATTAGGCCCAGTTGCTGAAGACATGTTTCATTGGCAAGCAACAATTATGGGTCCACCTGACAGCCCTTATGCTGGCGGAGTGTTTCTTGTTACCATTCATTTTCCACCTGACTATCCATTTAAGCCACCGAAGGTATTATATTTGTGTTGCGTATTTGTTGATGACACTTGACAAGTTGCTTGTTTATTGCTTATTAACATGATATTTTTGAATTTTCGATAGCTTATTTTGCAGATTCAAATTTGCTTGTCATTTTCTAGGCTTGTAATTTTACTGTATCAACTGGATTGAAATGTCTTTGTTCATTTTAATAAATTTTAAGGTAAGCATAGATATTAAAGCTCAACTCAAATAGTGTCAACTTTTGATCGTGATCCTTTTATTTCCCTTACAAAGTCGCAACTCACATCGTAATGGCCTCTAAAAGAGCTAAAATTTTTGGGTCAAGACCTTCATTCATTAGTCAATTAAATTTAATTCGTGTTAGCTTTCCCTTTATTTTTTTAGAAAAAAAACCTATGTGAATGACTTGTTTCCTAATTGGATTTATACATTTGTGCACAATAAATACTTTAGCTATACTTGAAGAATTAGGTTGGCAGAGAAAAAAGATACCATGAACAATATGGAGATTAGAAAGCCTGTGGTTCAGATGGTATCCCCTTGGAGATTAGGAAGTGTTTTGGAAAGTTTAGAGTAGGATGACTTACCAAGCTATTCTAAGAAGTGATAGGATGTCCGACTAGTGGAGAACGAGTACCCTGATTCCAATTTATAAGAACAAAGGAGATATTCAAAGCTGTGCGAGCATCGTGACATTAAACTTATGAGTCATATGATAAAACTCTAGAAAAGAGTGATAGAGCGTAGACTTAGGGGCACTACAAGAGCGATTGAGAACCAATTTGGATTTATGACCAATGAATCTACGATAGAGTTATTCTTGCTAAGAAGATTGATGAAAATTTATCGTGAGGGGAAGAAAGATCTATACATGGTATTCATTAACTCGGAGAAAGCATATGATAAAGTACTAAGAAAAGGACCTTTAGTGGGTGTTGGAGAAGAAAAAGGAATTCATGTTAAATATATAAATGCTGAAGACCATTAGTATTAGAACAATAGCAAGAAATACAAAGGAGTTTTTGTAGCTGTGGGTTTACATCAGGGGTCGACATTGAGCTCTTCTTGTTTATGGATGAGCTAATCAATACAATTAAAGATGAGGTCACATTGTGTATGCTATTTGTTGATGATATTATGCTAATTGATGAAACTAGCGAGAGTGTCAACCAAAAGGTTAAACTATGCAGAAATACTTTAGAGATCTAAGAGTTTTAGGATAAGATCATCAAGAATATCCGGAAAATGATACCTGCTTGTATTTGTTGGAGCATATGGAATGAAGGAAATAGAAGATGCTTTGATGGAATATCAACTCCTAACCACACCCTAAAAGCTAAATGCCTTCTGCATTTATTTCCTGATGTAGAATCCCCCGAAACCTTTTTGAACTTTGTTAGCTCTTTGTATCTAAGATAGCATATTTGTAGTAAGCTAACAAGTTGCTTCTTGCATCTTCTTGATGGCATCAATGAAGCCAATAGTTTCAATTAAAAAAAAGGATAAGTGAAGTAAGACTGAGTATATGTACTGTAAGTTTAATTAGCATGAGAAGAGTGAAATGAGGTGAGATTAGATGGGATTGTGGTTCTTAATCGTACACAATTCAGATATTTAGGCTTGCTGTTTTAGGAGAATGGATGATAGATAAAAATGTTACCCATAGAATCAAAAGCAGATGGTTAAAATGGAGAGTACTAGTGGGTGTTATATGAGGATGATGCCTACTAAAATGAAATGTTAGTTCCACAGAGTAATTATAAGACCAATAGTTTTATATGAGACAAATGTTGTGTTGCTAAAATTTAACACATCCACAAGATGAGTTCTGTAAAGATGCAATGCTAAGATGGATGTATGGTTATACAAAATTAGATGGGATTAAAAATCATTGCATACCTCAGAAGGTGCAAGTAGCACATATTGAAGATAAACCATGCGTCGACCTCATGTAGTAGTCCATAGATGTGAAACCATGACGAGTGAAATCTATCCATACTATATTAAAAGTACGAAGGCCTTTAGCGAAATGTCGTTCACTTTTTTTACCCTCGAAATTGGATTCACACTGGACAAAATAATCATTTTAATGATTTTTCTAATATTTAGGACTTAATTTTAAT
Source organism: Nicotiana glauca (assembly GCA_026770625.1). Taxonomy (NCBI): domain Eukaryota; kingdom Viridiplantae; phylum Streptophyta; class Magnoliopsida; order Solanales; family Solanaceae; genus Nicotiana; species Nicotiana glauca. The sequence continues at coordinate 4,963 of MDKF010918029.1, read as the reverse complement.
TATAAAAAAATCTCTTATTTGAGATTTTAAAAGATTCTTAATTTGCTTATATTTTATTATTTAAGATTTTCCAAATATCTAGGACATGAATTCAACTTCACCACAATTATGAGTTGTGAGTACGAAAGTTAAAAACCATAAGGACTTTAAATTAGAATGAATTTGGTGAAATAAAGTTCATGTTGAAATTGATTACACGTTTTGGTTTCCACTTTCCACATTAAACACTCTTTTCTCCAATAAAATAAAGGTATTCAAAATGTTATATGTTGCTCAAACACCATTGCCGCACAGAAGAAGGCTTAGAAGTTATGCTGTAATTATTTGTCTTCTTACATAGTTAGATTTCTGTCGTAAACCTTGAAATCCTATTTTTTTAGCAATTTAGATTACTTTTTTGTTGGTTAAATTTTTTAATTTCATGGCTATTAGATCGTCACATGAAAGCTTACTTCAATTTTTTTTTGTTGTTGTTTATATAGAAAGCTTTACTTGACTTCACTATTGTTTTTAATTACCATATTTAACCAAAAGTTTACGATACTACTAAAATTTCAATTTTCTTCTTACTTGTGAATATTAATTAAGAGTTACACACATTAACAGTAAAACATACTGGCAGCCAAGTTGCTGCTAGCCTTCCTCACCGTTAAGACATGATCAAAACCCTCTATTGACTTAGAAGGTATTCAATGGACTATAACTATTTGTCTTAATCTTCCTCTTGGATGTCTCTTTTTTCCCAAGTTTCCCTTGTCATCATTTATCACTATTTCCTGGTTATTTGCACTGTTATACTTTAGCCTTATGAAACATCCTATTTATTTCAGTTAGTGCATTACGTTTTCACATATGATTTTGTGAGGATCCTTTGCTGATTTAGTTAATTATTAAAGTGAATATTTTTTTCATGAACTTGCTTTTATAGCACAAATACATATTTAGTAATCAAAGTTATGTGATTTTTAAAAAGTGTATGCATACCGACGGGGTTCACGCGCAACACGCGTATCATGAGACTAGTTGTTAAAAGAGGACGAGGTACGTCTAAAATCATACAAGGAAAGAAGTTGTCTTGAAATACCTACAATCTTTTTTAATCGACACTCAGACTGAGCAGAATCTAAGGCACAATGGAAGAAATAGATTTATATAGGCGATACCAATTAGTTGGTAATATATTTTAGTCATGTTACAGTGTTTACTTTAGGTCCTATGCTTACTAGGAGTCGTTATCCTTGCTAAGGACAGTAGAAAATATGGAGAACTTTTAGTACTTTAATTTTTATCTTTATTTAGTATAATGTTGGCCTACTGATCAAGAAACAATGTTGGCCTAAGATTAATTAAAATGTCCGACCCCAATTTCTTTGGGATTGAGGTGTAGTTTGTAATGATTTGTTTGCAAAAAAACTAAAATAAAACTTAAGTTAAAGTGCTGGAGCTGAATTTTGAATTATGTAGGTAGTAATGGTGTATTATCATCTTCGAATGTTTATAAATTCTTAGATGATGTAGTATTTTATATTTTTGCAAGAACGTTTTTTTCTTCATATTTCTAGTAGTGTAGATTTTCTGCACTAATTCGGAGGATTTAATAAAACTAGCCAACTAGGCACATCGCCTTATGGTATATTATAGCTTTTTTTTTAAAAAGTTAATGAACCCATATGTGCAATTTTTGCACACTGTGAGAATCACATAATAAAATCTCTCTTCACATCTTTTAATCTAGGCATAATATGTTCTTTGATCCATTTGCCAAAGCCCATACAAGTTTGAAGAACTTCTATGTGCAAAATCGAAGGGGAACTTAGATGTCTTCCCTCTACAGGATGTTGTTCTGCAACTTCTTTGCTTTGGTTTCTTTTATTTTTTACCTTGTGGACAAATTTCTCCTCATTATATGGGATAAATGTCCAGGTAGCTTTCAGGACAAAGGTTTTCCACCCAAACATCAACAGCAATGGTAGCATTTGCCTCGACATTTTGAAGGAACAGTGGAGCCCGGCACTTACAATCTCCAAGGTTGTATTTCCTGATTATTGGTTACCGCTCATTCAATATTTTGAATTTGCTTATTTACACCTTGAGATTTTTGAGGACTAGTATTCTCCCTGATTGAATAAAATTTCCTTAAGGGAGTGAATGGCAGAATGGTGCAACATAAATATTGGATCAGCAAGACGTATATGTCCAAAGCTATTATCTACTCCTTGTTTTCCTTTTCGCTAAATCAGCCTCAAACGGGGAGGATTCTTGTTTATATTCAAATTTATGGTATTGCCTTTCCATGTGGTTAAGTTTGTGGAGTATTCTAGGTTATTTAAACTGTAACAGATGCAGAGATTGAAATTATATTTTCTGATGCCATCTTATACTAACTTAGAGGTTAGTAAAACAAAAATGTACACAGCGTCTTATAGATATTTAGGTGAGGCGAGGTGGGAACCGATATCTCATATCCTGCCCCTTCGTTCAAATTTTAAAAGAGTTGAATACCAGAAGCAAATCAGCTCATTCCAAAGTAAAACATCCATTATTTTGTATTAATAAACAGAGCAAGTGGGTGCTCAATTTGTTCTTTTTGCAATACCATTAATCATAATCAGTTAATCAAGTGATGTACATCAGATCAAATTTTAGTGGGTGTATTATAGAATCTTAATTAATTTGTTCCTTGCAGGTATTGCTGTCAATTTGTTCTCTGTTAACAGACCCTAATCCTGATGATCCATTGGTGCCGGAGATTGCTCATATGTACAAGACTGATAAAAGCAAGTACGAAACAACCGCCCGGAGCTGGACTCAAAAGTATGCCATGGGTTAGTTGCTGCGACCATCTCTGGAGGGGCTCCTTTTATTCTGTGGTATTCTATATTATCTATTATGTATTAAGAAATGGTGTTCTTATGCATAATCAACTCAAGGGGAAAGGTTGAACAGGCCTCTCTTGTAACAATTTGATTTGCTGTTTGTTTGCAAGAATCTAATGGTTTTGAAACTGTATGATGGGTTCAATTTGTGTCTTGACCCTTTTCATCTGCACTTAGTTATTCACTTACATGCAGAGCATCCCCAAACTTTTACGATGAAGTTAATCTAGGGGGTTTCTCGAGATTACAAACCAAAGGGTAGGTTGCGAATGCACTACATCTCAAATTACTTTATCTGGTATGCAAACAATTCGTGGCTATGATGTTCGAACAACAGCCAATTGCAGCTACAAACAAATCGAGGAGTCGCTGACTGAGAGAGGATGCAAACATTTTTAAGATTTCTTGAAAGGTCATGGTGTTTTTGTCAGATTTTGGTTACTACGCAACAAATTTATGTTGCCATTTATTTAAAGCGTTTCGAGGTATAGATTTTTTTTGGTTGAAGATAACTGAACTTTTTATTTTAGTTAAAACATGTCAGTGTATTATGGCACTTGCTTGGTTGCCATAGGTGTATGTCTTTTTGGCTATAGAGACATTTTTAGATTATGAAGATTAACCTGATGACTTTTTCTTCTGTTAATCATTGTGCGTTTAGGATGACGATTATGCTCGTCAGATTGGAAAAAAAGGTAGGACTGACGATAGATTCTTGGAACTCTAGTAATGTCATAGTAGCGTGCTTATATGGTTTTAGCCTTGATGGCGAAACCTGATTCTAGCATAGACCGTCATATTAGGTGAAAGATGAGACAAGTGAAATGCACGAAATATTATATACTATCTACTTTTCAGAGTAGTGTTGCAATTCAAATAAGGTTAGAGTTCACTTTCAGATTAATTTTGGTTGATTATTTTCGGTTTTCAATTTGAGCTTATAAGTTAGGCTGTTTATTTATTTATTTATATTTATGTCAAATTGCCTTAATAATTTTTTATACAAATCATAATCACGTAGAAATATGAAAACTGTTAGTACAAATACAACCCTTTTTATAAAGAAAAGGTATTACAACAAGAAAGAAAAATAGAGTATATAGTTATAAGAAACTGGTCATTAATCTTTACAAGTTCAATTCCAAATTCAGTGCAACATTGTGTGTAGTACCAAAGACCGTTTTCTTATTTAGTAGGCAAGTAAAATTGTTTTCTAAAAATTCAACTATGGTGTTTGAGCAAAGCAAAGGACGGATGGAGGCGAGTAGCGGAGAATAATTAATTTGTCTATTTTAGTTGCTAGCAATATGGTATCAAAACCGGTCTCCCACAATATGTTGGTGGGCATATTTGAACAAGACGTTGAGTCTTAAGGGTGAGGTGTATGACACTCGCGACGAACGGCAAACTAATAAGGGGAGTCAAAAAGAATAATTGCTAGATTTTTATTCTGACATGCTTCCAAATAAAAATTGCATATGATATCTTAGGCAAATCTCACGTAGGTAGAAATCAAACTATTCATATAAGACAAAGCACAAATTATCATGGTATGGATAATTCTGAACTCAATGATAGCGTGGCCTAAAAAAACAAATTTGTGAAATCGTATTATGGATTTAAACTGTGACAATTATGAAACATTATTCTTAAGTTGACTGTTGACCCTTAGTCTTAAGCTGATGATTTACTTGATTATTGGGTTTGGGATGTGGTTAATGTCAGGATATGTTTGGTTTAGTGATTAAGGCCTAATAGCCAGATAAAAAGTACAAAGATAATCGGATTTTCAGATATACAAATTCCAAAAATGATAGTAATTGATAGTAACATTTTTTTAGAAGCTTTTCTGAACTATGTGCAAGTACTGCCTGATTTATAAAACAAGTTATTGAAAATATTCTGGGATAATAACTTTTGATCCCTCACTTATTAGTAAATTATAATTTTGGTCCTTGTGATATTTAATAAGCATATTTAAAGTTCAACTAATTTAATGTGTATTTTTGGTATTTTGTTTAGGATCCCCTTTCTACATTCAATTATTTATTGAGCCTGGTGTGGAATCACCATCATTACACATTCAT
>MU724168.1:10218-24232 GCA_026770625.1 Nicotiana glauca | reverse complement strand
ATATATAATCAAAACAACATGAAAATGTGATTATTTAGGGCGTGATCATAGTCAAATTCACCTATTATCAGTAATCCTATGTTCCCATATCTATTCATTCTTTATATGAAAATGTTTTCTGCCCTAATTAACCATAAAGTGGACAACAAATATTGGGACCCGGTTACTATAGGAAAAAACGACCATCAATTATCCCATCTGTTTTTTGACAGATGACCTTACCCTAATGATACAAATTAACAAAAAATCAGCCAATACCATTAAGCAATGCTTGGATATTTTTTGCAACTTTTCTAGTCAAAGTACCAATAGGGCAAAATAAAAAATTATTTATCTCCAAAAATTGCCCTAAGAATACAGCCTCTAGTCTCTCTAGCCTTTTTAATATAAATATTATCCACTCATTTGATAAATATCTAAGTTTTCCTATTACAAATTTCAAACCAAGGGCATCTAACTATCAATTTATTCTCGGTAACATGCTATCTAGATTGGCTACATGGAAGACAAACTGCCTGAACATCGCTGGTAGAAGCATCTTGGCTACCTCATGCCTTAACTCCCTCCCGAACCATGTAATGCAATACTCACTACTCCCCTCCAAGGTGCTAAAAAATATAGATAAAATACAGCGTAATTTCATTGGAGGCGCACATGCAACTTCCAAAAAACTTCACTTATTCAAATGGACACCATCACTAAACATAAGAAGGATGGTGGCTTAGGTATGCACTCTGCTAAGAATAAAAACCTAGTCAACCTAGCTAACCCCTCTTGGAGACTTCTTACAAATACTCAATCTCGGTGGACAAAAACTATCCTAGGGCTTCATGGATCCAAAAATAATGTCAAATCCTCCTCTTTCATTTGGAATAGCATTATCCAAGGTTGGATTATTTGCAACAAGGAAATCACTTGGTTTCCCTACAATTCATTAAGTCTTAGTGTTTGAAATAGTAGATGGATTTATAATAACCCCCCCCCCTTCCCCCCTACGCCATTGTATAAATTTGCCTCTAACTCAATATGATGATAATCTCACCATTAAAGATATCTGGATTACCAACAAATAGGACATATCTCAACTATCTATGATCCTTCCCCTAACTTTGAGTAAGAAAGTAATTGCTATTACACCAAGTCCAAACATATGTGACACCCCCATTTGGTCGCTAAATACAAATGGTATGTTTACTACCAAATCTTATTGTAAATTAATCAATAGCCACTCTCTTTTTGATAAAGACTTTAGTTGGATCTGGAACCTGAATTGCCCGAACAAATTAAGTTCTTAGTCTAGAAATGCTACCATGAGAGTCGCCTTCTAGAGACTACTTAAACCACATTGACATGAACATTGATCATGTTTGCACGACATGCAAATTAAACGATAAAACTATTAAACATATGTTTCTTGAGTGTACAACTACTAGGAAATTTTGGCTCCTCTTAGTTCTTGACACTCGTACCTGGGATAATAATAACAACTGGATCACCGATAATTGCGATCATAATTTTAACCTAAGAACCAATATTATTGGCTGGAAAGATCTTTTTGTGTTTGCTATTTGGAACATTTGGATCAATAAAAATAATTAAATGTATGACAACAATGCTTACAAGCTTTACTTAAAAAATATCTACAAACAAATTGAGGAATGCAAGCTTCTTACAGAGAAGGAATACATTCCTCAAAAAAGGTTCCTACCATTGTTACATGGCTCAAGCCATCATACTGCTGTGTCAAACTCAACATTGATGGCTCCTATGAGGAAAACACATCCCTCTGCCGCTTCGCAGGCCTCTTCAGGGACAGCAAATACTGGTTTATCATAATAACTTGCGTATCACCACTTCCATAATTTATTGCATTTGTCTTTTCAATTTTATCTGCATCCTTATGTAAACAAACATTCAATATTGGCTAAGCACCTCGTTCATCAACAATTATCAAATATGACTTTAAATTAAAATCATCCTCTATTAGAACATACAGAGTCTCTTGCCAAGTTTTATCCAAAATCATTGGTTTGTAACTCATAATAATATTTTTCGAATTACATGTTATCTTGCATAGCTAACATATTACTTCTACCAAATAATTATGACGTACTCCTTGGCAACAATGCATCAGCCTGGTAATTCTCTTATCCTTAGACTCAAACTCAATGCAAATAGTCAAATCACCCATTGCTATCCACATATATTGATCACATGTAAACAAAAATAAAAGTCAATTAATACCAGCTTCTTGCATTTTATAATAGTAACCTCCTACATGTAATATACATATCTCCTATGCTTTATATATCAAATCTCCTATGATAACATAAATATCTCCTATAGTTTTTACTAATATCTTCTGCATTTCAGGAAAAGAAAAATCTCATGCATTTTGTATTAAGATCTCCTACGTTTTACTATATAAGAATCTCCTGCATTGGTTACTAAGATCTCCTACATTTTACTATATAAATCTCCTGCTTATACCGTCAAATCTCTTTTCTGATTTACCTTTTACTTTGAAACACAAATCTACTGCATTTTGTACTATTATCTACTAAGTGTTAATATACAAATCTCCTGCTTCAGCAATCAAATTTCATTTCTGGTTCATCTTCTTTTTGAGTCCTCCTTCTCAAAAAATTTTAAAAATAAAATTAAAAAAAAGTTGAAATAGTGTATGACTACCCAGACATCTATGAACTCAATGCAGCTATTGTTTCACGCAATGGAAGTTTTGGGGAACTTGGACCGATCACTTATGGAGGAAATTTGTTGGCTTTTCTTTTCTTCGCTTTTGTATGGTTTAATAATATTTTAATTACAAGGAGACCTTTCAATTTGCACCAATTTTCCAATACAATCACAAATGCTGACTTGGAAGCATGTAGGTCCCACAAGGGTCATAAACCAGAACAACAATTTGAAATATACTTAAAGCAAAATGATATTTTGTAAAGGACCAAATAATGAATTGATACTTTAAATGTAACAACCTTAATAGTTAGTTAATGAGTCGAGGCACCATCTCATTCCTTCAAACGATACTCTGATGACTTGTTTGGTTTGAAGAATAGATGAAATATTTCATTATGATATAAAATTTGGTATAACTTTATTCGATGCTTGGTTTATAATTTAAATCACGTATAATTAATTCTTATATGACTTAATACACCAATTTGTCACGTCTTTAGTTATTAACTAAGTATACGTGCGGCACTTGAAAACTCACTCATGTTCTTGCTATGCCAAGTCATCCTTACTACACTCAAGATCACTAAGAAATGTTAGAACACATGAGAATTGCTAAAGGAAGCTTTTGTAGTAGAGGGAACTTGATTGTTTTGATTGGTTGATGAGTTATAAATGAATGCCCCCTATATATACTAATCACCCAGGGGCTAGTATGTAAATAATAATTATTCTACAGGTCCTTCTGTATTTACAAACAAGTCCCTTCTCTAGAATATTCTAAATAGCTAGTATCTTCTAAGGATTTTTCTAACAATTCTATAGTGTTCTAGGGTCTTCCTAAGGAAACCTCTATATTTCTCTAGAACCTTCATACAAGTACATAAATATCTAGAACGTTTTCAAGAAAATTCTCCATAGTTCTAGAATATTCCACCAATATCTAGTCCCTAACTTATGTAACCATTCCGTATGGCAAAAATACATGCCAAGTGGCACCTACGTGGCACGATGATATGGCGGGTCATGACACTCTCCCCCACCCAATTTTGTGCCGCTCTCGTCACAAAGCATCGACACGTACGTCTGCACATTTTGTCCATTATCCATGATGTCCTATGAAGCGGTTCTCCTTCCTATGTTACAAGGTACTGGTCACCTTTCTTTTTGCCCCGTTTGTACTTTGGACGACTAGCAATGATGGCATCGATCCTCCGCCCATTGGATGATCCTCCTTGCTCTTGGCCTGAATCTTTCCATAACTCAACCAAGTCTAGCTGCTTCTTAAGCACCGGGTCCATGCTTCCATTTCCTATTTGGCTGCCCTCCATGGTCCAGCCTTACTGGAAAACTTGAACCCTCTGCTTGGTGCATCCTCTGAGTCTGATAGCATGCCATTACTTTGTAACTCACCATCCTCTTCAACTATATCCGTCCAACATTTCTTGCTGCCAACATGCTCCATTTGCATGGTGCCAAGATAGGCTTTGGAATCCCTTGCTTTCGACTTAGATTCCAAGTGCATCCCTCAAATGCAAGCGGTTTCTCCTGTGTCATCCTTATGTGCTTGAGCAAAGTTCCCTATCATTGCTGCAAGCTTCCCCAATTCTGGGCATTCACTTGCCCGATATGACCCTTTGCAGAAGTAGCACCCTCCCTTAGGCACGTACCCCCTACGATTTTTCAGCCCCTTGCTGTTTCTCTTGGACCCCCTGTCCGTTATGGGATGGCCCCTTGCCATTACCCTTGTATATCTCGGCTATGCATTTGCCGTTGTCCTCGTCATGATCTCTCTCATCCCTCTTGGCGTGCCTTCTTTGGACTTGGCAGGTTCCATTTTGAAGTCAACAAGTGACTAGGCTACTCCGATGGCCCCGTTCACGTTGGCTACTTAATGTCTTCTTAATACACTTTGGCCAACTCTGCCGCCCATCCATGAAGTAGAACAGGGAATATTCCTCGAACAATGACCGAATTTGCAGCATTAAGGCAGTGAACTCGCGTACATACTCGTGAATTGTGGCCTCTATCGGAGCTCCCTTTGCTTCCACCAGTCTGCCACCTCGCACGCGTCCCGTGCACCGCGATACCGCTTTCGCTTAGGGACCTTCACGTTGATCCCTTCTGCAAGTACCAAGCCCTTGGTAATTCTGACCATGGTTCCCTACAAAACTTCCTTATAACAATCTCTTTTATTATTTATAACATTCCTTAGCTATAACCTTTGCTCTGATGCCACGTTATCACGTCCTTAGTTATTAACTAAGTATACGTGCAGCACTTGGCAACTCGATCTTGCACAACTCGCTTACGTTCTTGCTATGCCAAGTCAGCCTTACTACACTCAAGATCACTAAGAAATGTTAAAACACATGAGAAATGCTAAAGGAAGCTTTTGTAGTAGAGGGAACTTGATTTTTTTGCTTGGTTGATGAATTACAAATGAATGCCCCATATTTATACTAATCACCTAGGGGCTAATATGTAAATAATAATTATTCTACAGGTCCTTCTGTATTTACAAACAAATCCCTTCTCTAGAATATTCTAAATAGCTAGTATCTTGTAAGGACACTTCTAACAATTCTATAGGGTTCTAGAGTTTTCCTAAGTAAACCTCTACGTTTCTCTAAAACTTTCCTACAAGTACATAAATATCTAGAACATTTTTAAGGAAATTCTCCATAGTTCTAGAATATTCCACCAATATCTAGTCCCTAACTTTTGTAATCATTCCATATGACAAAATTATATGCTACGCGGCATGATGATGTGATAGGTCATGACAAATTGCTGCATTATTTTATGTCAGCGGTGACGTGAAATAACTTATCCATATAGAAAGCACTAAAAGGATAAAACTACCACTGTCTTTCTCCTAGAAGCTAATAACGGTCAAGCATTATAAATTATAATTATAAACTGATTGTCTTTAATTTAATTTAAGAATTCGATCTTTAGTTTGCGTCCTAAGTCCTAATATCCTTCAAGCAAGAATCAAATAATTAAATATTTTACCTGATATGTTGTATTAATTTTAGTGCGACAAACCAAATATTTGATAAAGTTAATTTTTTATTACTAATTCCAGTATTGTAATTCTTGTATAATTTATATTTGGCACAAAAAATTCCTGAGTGTAAGTTATATATACCATAAGTGTAAATTTCTTCTTACACTATCAAAATAAAAGAAGTTTTGCAGTTGAAGTAGGATTTAATTTAAATCAAAATCTTCATTCTAATTGTTATTAAAATTTTAACTTTAATTAGAAGGAAATTCATACACTTGATAAAAATAAAATACTAGAGTAGTAGAGTAGCAATTAGCAAGGAGCTGAATGCTGATGGTCAAAGTATTCCCGCGAAGTTGGGGCTGTTTTAAAAATCGGACGGTAAGCAATTAACCGCAGGACTCATTTGCAATCCAAGGGCTTCGAAGCAATCCCACCGCCAAACCCTATAAATAAAAAACCCTAAACTCAAGTTTCCTCCTCTTTCCTCCTCCTGCTATTGCAGCTTAACTGCCACACCATTTGCAGCAGGACCGCCATATCCTCACAAAACCTCTTTCATGCCTGCACTTGTTGTAAGTGAAACAATGGGGTCTGAAGAGCCGAAGGAGCTGAAGAAGAAGATGAAGAAGAGCGAAAAAGGATCATCCGCCGACACCCTTAAAAAGTCGAAAATGACCAAGATTGATTCTGGGTCTGATTCAGATGAGCTTAAGAAGAGTAAGAAGAAAGATAAGAAGCGAAAAGCTTTAAACTTGGATGATGATGATGAGGAGGATGAAAATTCGGAGATATTGGAGCCGAGTAGTTTGAATGGGGATGACAAGAAGAAAAGGAAGAAAAAGGCTAAATTGGCTGAGAATGATGATGATGAGGAGAAAAAGGAAGAGAAAGAGGAGGATCCTAATGCTTTGTCTAATTTTAGAATTTCTGTTCCTTTAAAAGAGGCTCTGATTGCTAAGGGGATTCAAGCGCTCTTTCCTATTCAAGCTATGACTTTTGATACTATCTTTGATGGCAATGACTTAGTTGGTCGAGCTCGCACTGGTCAGGTATATAATACTCTTTGCGATTACCTTTCTGAAATTAAAATTCTTTTAATTTTTATTACTATTTTTTTTGTGTTCAGTTAGTAAATTTAAAGTTGCATGCTGATATTCCAAAAATCTGGCCGTCATAGCAACTTGTCATGTAAAATTTGAAGGTCTCTTGATGTTTACTGGTTTGACTATGGGCTGTTCAGTTTGTGGCATTTGGAAATTCTAACCCCTAATCCAATAACCAATGTCCATGCTTTCCTTGGAAATTAAGATTAGGCGAGTCATCTATAACCATCTAGACATGCATTTGTCTCTCAAGGGGGAGAGAGATAGAGCCTTAGTTCTTTATGTGATTCTCATTCCTGTGCTGTTAACTGATTACCTGACCTACTAAAAAATAGCTCCTTTTTTGGTGTTATGTGGTTTCATGTCCCACATTTCGTCACTCCATTTGTTAGAGGCTTACTGTAAGATACACAAGTTGCTCTTTTGATGTGGATTATATATCTAAAATGAGTTTTCTGAGAACATGAGAGTTGATAAGAATTTCTGTCCATTACTTGACCATTATGGTAAACGAATAGTGCTCACTTAAGTTCTATTATCATAAGAAAATTAATGAACCAAATTTGCCAGTATTAATAGACATATTTGTAAATATTTGTTGAGTAAATGGTCACTAGCAAGCATTTATTACTTCAATGTTTTACCCACATTTGCAGGGTAAAACATTGGCCTTTGTGCTGCCCATATTGGAGTCCCTGACAAATGGTCCTACTAAAGTGTCTCGGAAAACAGGGTATGGGAGGGCTCCTAGTGTTTTGGTGCTCTTACCTACTAGGGAATTGGCACTTCAGGTATTATTTTAGAGGCCTTGCCCAAGTTGACTGCTTCACTGAATGTGTAACCTATGAGTTATCTTTTCTCACTTCATGTTAATTATAGGTGTTCGCTGACTTTGAATTTTATGGTCGGGCCGTGGGGCTTACTTCATGTTGTTTGTATGGAAATTCTCCTATGGGACAACAACAAGTGCAATTGAAACGAGGAGTTGATATTGTTGTGGGTACTCCTGGAAGAGTTAAGGTAGTATATTCAACGGTCTTTATATTAGGTGACTCTGGAATATTTGCTGTAGGTTTATGTTTTCATGCTTCACAGAGTTTAGATTCACTCCTTACAAATTTTGCTGCAGGACCACATTGAAAGAGGAAATATTGATTTCAGGTCTCTAAAGTTCCGTGTTCTTGATGAAGTTGATGAAATGCTGAAAATTGGTTTTGTTGATGATGTGGAATTTATATTAGGTATACTATTCAGCTGTTATCTTACCCTCATTTTCTGACCATTTACCATCTCTTTGTCCGGTGCTGTCACTTACGTCAACCTGATATTCTCTGGGAGCTGAAATTTGCCTGTGCATTAAATGTCATTTCCAGGGATCTCCCATCTTAGTTATCTTAATGATTTTGTTATGTTTATTCTTCTCCTTTTCTCTTTTGAATTTTGAAGGCAAGGTAGAAGATGCAAGCCAAGTTCAAACACTTCTTTTCAGTGCCACTTTGCCAAGCTGGGTGAAGCATGTTAGTTCATTATCTCTCCTTTTTTATAAGTACGAATCAGTCTTTTCTCCTCCTGTGAATATTTCTAGCCCCTTCGTTTATTTAGTTAAATAAATTGCTTCTTCCGGGCCTTGGAAAACAGGCGACCTTGGGGTGAAGGGAGATGTACAACTTCTGTGTCATAAGCTTGCATATTTTTTCCTCTCTTGAATAGTGATCTGTTTTGGTGGCAGATATCTTCTAAGTTTCTCAAACCTGATAAGAAAACAACTGATCTTGTTGGTGATGAGAAAATGAAGGCCAGTAAGAATGTGAGACATATTATTATACCATGCTCTAGTTCAGCCAGAACTCAGCTAATTCCTGATATTATTCGATGCTACAGCAGGTTGGTTGTTTCTCCTTTTTTAGTATCTGTCCATTGATATTCTTAGAATGACAATCAAGTTATGAATTCATTCTCCAACATTCTTTGTTGACCATGAAATATCAGTGGTGGCCGCACTATTATTTTCACTGAGACAAGAGGTTATGCTTCGGAGCTGGCCGGCTTATTGCCTGGGGCACGTGCTTTGCATGGAGAGATACAACAGTCCCAGCGTGAGGTAAAAGTTTGTTTAAAATAGCTTTATTCTGGTGTGCTCTGTTTCGCCGTCTTTCTCGCTCTCCTTTTGGTGAGTTTTGCTGCTTTAAGAGGAGGAGAGTTCCTCCAGGAGTAATAATCACCTTCTGTTGTTAATGGATAAGAATATAAGAGTCAAATAGGACTTTGCATAAGTTGACTGTTTGTCACTTTCCTCGACTCCTTCAACAAATTTTATATTTGTGGTATGGGGTACATCCCTTCAATTCTCAACTAACAACTCTTTCCCTGATTGTTGTATGCTGTTCCAGGTTACACTTTCTGGATTCAGATCAGGAAATTTTTTGACATTAGTGGCCACAAATGTAGCAGCCCGTGGATTGGATATTGACGACGTTCAATTAATTATTCAGGTTTGATACGACTAAATTCATATTCGACTTTGATGCTCGGCCTTATCGGTTATTTGATGCTTAATTTAACATATATGGTCAGTGTGAGCCTCCACGCGATGTCGAAGCGTATATTCATCGATCTGGAAGGACAGGACGGGCAGGTGAATTGCTGATGTTGGAATTGCTTTTCTTCGATTACTGGACTTCAGGGACATTCTTACTTATATTTGTTTGTTATGCCATTCAGGAAATACGGGTGTGGCGGTTATGCTTTATGATCCTAAGAAGTCCAACATTTCTAGGATTGAAAGAGAATCTGGTGTGAAGTTCGAGCATCTATCTGCTCCGCAGCCAGCTGATGTTGCTAAAGCGGCTGGGAAAGAAGCAGCAGAAGCAGTTGCTGAAATTTCTGATAGGTAAGTTTTTCATTTGTGCCTTTGGTTGATTTTTAATGTAGCATCACTTTATCATTTCCATTTGTTTGCAAATCTCTGTAGTGTAATACCTGCTTTCAAGGCTGCTGCTGAGGAACTTCTAAACACCTCTGAACTATCACCAGCAGAATTGCTTGCCAAGGCACTTGCCAAGGCAGCTGTAAGTATTTCTCTTCATTACTTGTATGGTGTTGAACCCAAGGGCCTTATGGTTGACTAGACTGGTCTCTTGCTTTCTAGGGCTACTCCGAGATCAAGACTCGGTCGCTTCTTTCTTCCATGGAGAACTGTGTTACTTTACTTCTTGAGTGTGGGAGGCCCATATTTGCACCTTCGTGAGTATTTAAACCATGTCACTAAAAGCTTTTCTTACTTTCTCCAATTAACAAGTCATACCATGACGATGAAGCTCAGTGAAAGCTGCTATGGCCAAAGCCTGCTGTTGTTCTGTTGAATAATTCCTCTGTTGATCTTTTCTGCTTTGTTAATATGATGGCAGCTTTGCATATAATGTTTTGCGGAGGTTCCTACCAGAGGACAAGGTTGAATCAATCAAAGGTCTTACTTTGACAGCTGATGGGAAGGGTGCGGTTTTTGATGTATCTGCTGATGATCTGGATATGTTTCTAGCAGGTATGTTTTTTCATTTCTGTAATTGTTAGATGAGAATCATCCAAACAAAATTCTATCTAGAGCCTGCCTTCATCAAAGTCTGCTTCTTATACCAATATACTCAAGCAACCTCATAATCAGTGATAAATTGTTGCAGCTTTGTCTAAGCTCTTTCTCATTACATCTCATTGATTTTGCCGTTACTCCGGTGGGGCTTTGCAGGGAAGAATACCCAAGGTGTAAACTTAGAGTTAGTAAAAGAACTGCCTCGGTTGCAAGAGAAAGACCAGGCAAGAGGTGGAAGATTTGGTGGTGGTCGTGGTGGCTTCTCTGATAGGAGAGGTGGAGCTCGCTTTTCTGGAGGCAGAGGTGGAAGAGGTCGAGGAAACTTCGGCCGCAGATGGTGAAGAAGGCAAACAGTTGATCCGAACAGTTGACTGTACAGGAAAAATTTTGCGATGATGAAGAAAAATGTATATTGCGGCTGCTGTTTATGGAACATGATCATTATATTTTCCACATATAGGTTCAATTGTACTCTATTCTTATTTATTTTTTGCTTGTTATTTCATAAGAGGTAATTTTCTTTCGGCTTCGATTTTTAACTTAACAGCTTTGCTGAATCCTAGCCAAACGATATCATAAATGTAATACTTTCCATAGTACGGGATTTTAGACATCGCGTGTTATCAAGTAGAATGTAATTGATCATGTCTAACTCTAGTCCTAAAAATGATATGCGGTCGCTGTAAATATAGTCCGTTCTAAGAGTTCGGAGCTAAGGTTTTGCTATAACTGTTCACTATCATTGAGAAGGACAAGTTCGAATAATTTCTAAGTTAGAAATATTAAGATTTTTATGTTTAATTAAATAACTAATTAATTAAAATAATAAATTAATAATTAAAGATACTAAGGGTTTGAGCCAAGATTAAGGAGGTTTAGAGTTATGATTTTTTCAACTGTCGGAATTCTTCCCGCTACTTCTTGTATAATTTTGCTAATTATTATCTACTGATCGTGAGCACTCGACTTATCATAATTCTTACTAGTCATATTCGCTCGAGTTACACTAGCTCACAATTTTTCACCGCTCACTATGATCACGTCAAAGCTTCATTATCTCTAATCCCGCTTTTAAACTTGCCGTATTGATCTCTCATATGCATTAGGAGTGACGTTGTTCTACATTCACCTAAATATGTACTCTTTTTAAGGAATACATAATAAATAAGCACGGTTAATTGTGAGCTCTTTAATTAACTAAAATAAGCACGTAATTAAACAAATAGAAAAATTCAAAGACTCAATTTTATCTAAACGTATCAAGTTTCATCCTACAAAAGGTTCCATCAAAACCAAAGATAATAGAATTAGTTGCTCCTAAAAGTATGTAAAACTACAATACTAAAATTCATAACCAATAATGGAAATAGGAGAAGAAAGTGAGAAACTCATAGAAGTATTCTCCGTCTTGCTCCTTGTGTGGTCTTGCCTCATAAGCGAATTCCCTTTCAAAAGTGAGTTTAAGGACTATTTATATGGAATAGGGTTTGATTAGGGCGAAATAATACAAGCCAAATTTGGAACAACCTTTTTAGGTTAGCTCGTCACTCTTTCGTGCGCACACAACAATGAACGAGCGAAGTTCTTCTCTTTTTCTTTTTCTTCTAAGTCTCTCATGTACTTCCATGCCTTTTTGCCTTAATCCGCTATTTTTTTCCAAGCTCCTCTCAGCTAGTTCGTTCACTCTCTCGTGTGCATGCGAGAGTGAACGAGCAAAGTTCTTCTTTTATCTTTTGGTACCAAATCAACTTTTTTTGCTCTTCTTTAATCCAACTTGTTCCCACATATAAGAATGCATGTAATTAGCATAATTAACTACAAAAACTCATGTAATCTCCTAGATTGACACCAGTTACGAGATGAAAGTACACTAAAAATATGCATTTTCACCTTTTATCAACACCTCACACTTAAACTCTTGCTCGTCCTCGAGCAACTTTCAAAATTAAGCACAATGGCAAGAAACACTTTCAAAACATCCTCAAGCATCCTACCAATAACAATGATTTATATCAAAGATTAGAACCCAACATAAGAACTATTGACATCTTTATTTAAAATTAGATCTATGACAAGACTATTTAAAATATTTGTGTGACTTCTTCTAACATCGTAACCTCAAAAGATGACGCCAATACATTCCCTACTATGACTCACTTTTTATGTTAACTCAAAATGCCTAGACTTTACCAATCCTTTGTAAATCATGCACTCTCACCACAATCAAAGAAAGAAATTAGTCCACACACTCAAATATCCATTTAAGTATAATTTAAGGACTTAGAACTCGAAAGAATTCACTCACTCTCGTAAAGAAATTCATGTGCATCCCGAGGTCGTACCATAAGCTTACCCGTAGTGTATGTCTCTACTAATATAAGCTTGTGAAGTTTATGATCAATTAGGTCTTTACGAGTGTAATACTGGCTAAAGGATGGATCTATTTGGGAAAATAATGGCACACCATCCTAAGCACTTTGATATACTACTATTTGGCTTTCAAATACACACTCTTCGTAACCAATACAAGCAATGGCACAAAATAATATACAATTTGACCATTCTTCTTTAAGCACAACAATGCAATCACTAACTTAGATAAGAGGAACATGAGGTGTATTTATTATTTCTTTTCTTTTCTTTTTGTATTTTCTTTGATTTTGATTTTTTCTCTCTTTCTTTTTCCTTTTTTTTCAACACTCTC
Organism: Nicotiana glauca; assembly: GCA_026770625.1. NCBI lineage: Eukaryota > Viridiplantae > Streptophyta > Magnoliopsida > Solanales > Solanaceae > Nicotiana > Nicotiana glauca. The sequence goes on along the minus strand of MU724168.1, from coordinate 11,126 downwards.
CAAACTTGATCTGCCCGACTAATGATCTTTCAAAATATACGTGCATCTTTTGGCCTTTCTGTGGTTCCACTCAAAAGTTACCCCAACTCTCACCTTACTCTTCTAGTGGCTTAAGTTCTTTCGGAGGTAAAGGTTCAAAAATATCTAATTAAGTACAAAAAGGGAATCGACTTGTAATGTGGGTGCCAAAGAAAAGGTTTATAGGATCAAATGGGCTATCTAAGATAAATTTATTTATGGTGGCATACTCACTCGATGGACAATCAAAGAAACACATACATAATCTCCTAGACTTACAAAGCTTACTTATTTCGCTTCGAATAACACATGGAGAAAGTTGTAGTCTAACACAAGATAGCGCAGAATATAACTAAGACTTCACATCACATAGCGCACATGATTCACTCCGGACGGCTCATGCCCAACTCTTAAGTTAAACAACGAAGCACAGTCATCATATTAATTCAATAAATGAAAGTAATCACAAGAGTCAAAAGATGAACCTAAGTGTCAAAATAAAGCTAGAAATCTTTTCAAGGCATGTGGGCACGTAGAACACGAAAAAGATAATCATCTCAAATGTTACAGCTCTTAGGGTGTGTTTGGTATGAAGGAAAACATTTTCCGGAAAATATTTTCCAATTTTTCCATGTTTGGATCGCTTAAATGTTTTGAAAAATATTTTCCTTATCAAGAGAAGGGAAAACATTTTCCAAAACTCCTTCTCAACCTTCCCCACCCTCACCAACCCACCCCACCCTCTCTCCAGAAAAAGATTTTTTTCTTTCAAATTTCAGTTTTCCCATTACAACCCACCCTACTACCCCTCCACCAACCCTCTCCCCCCCCTCCCCACGCACAAAAAAAGATTATTTTTTTACCTTAATTTTTTTTTTTTTTTTGCAATT
>MU724164.1:46591-58235 GCA_026770625.1 Nicotiana glauca | reverse complement strand
AAATATTATTAATCACACTAACATAACATAAACAAAATAAATCAAAGATTAATACAAACATATCATGTGACATGGTATATACTAATATACTAAATTAATACTAACATATCAAATTACGTTATAACATATCAAATAATAGGGTATATACTAACATATCAAATAATCGGGTATATACTAACATATCAAATAAAACAAATCGGGTATATAAAATAAATAAAATTAACATGGAAATATAATATATGAGTTTCGACATAAACATAGATTGAAATACCTCGATGTAAAGGCTGTGAAAATGAATTTTTTTACCCAAACGAAATCCAAACAATCCTTCGTGTGGGGCTTACAGCTGTTATTAGGGGACGGGTGGGGCCGATTTTTTTTTTTTTTTTAAGAAATATGACTGGGACAGGAAAAAACAGAAGGGGGTGGGGGACCAAATTTTGTTGATAATGGCGAATGGGTTCTGGAAAGAAGAAGGGGTATATTTTATTGGTGTAATTCGCAGTAAACTACTGCGAAATATCAATTCGTAGCAGTTTACTGCGAAATGTCAGCGAATATTAAAAAAAATATTTAATACCTATTTCGCAGTTGTATACTGCGAATTGCCTTAACGACAGAAATTCCGTTAAGGCAATTCGCAGTATAAAACTGCGAAATAGGTAGAAAAGTAATTTTTTTTTAAACATTAAAAATGTATTTTATGTTAAAAAAATCATTAATTAGGTTCCGGACTCTTTAAAAAATAATATTCTATCTTATATAGTAGTGTGACAGTAGAAATTTAAAAATACTAGATTGAAAAGTAATCGAAATTTAGTCACTTTTTATATAAAAATAAATTTGAACGAAAATACTATTCAAAACCCGGAAAATACGCCAGTATATTATACTGGAGTTCCAACATAAGTATGCTTGAATTCCAGCATATTATACTGGAGTTCCAGGATAAGTATGCTAGAACTCCGGCATAATATGATGGAGTTCCAGCATAATTAGTATACTAGAACTCCAACATAATATATTGGAGTTCCAACAAGTATAATTGTCCTGTATAATATACTGGAGTTTGGAGCACCAGTGCTCCAACTGGAATCAGCAAAGTATATCGATCCAGCATAATATGCTGGAGTTAATTCACAGGTGCACCGAACTTCAGTATATTATGCTGGACCGGTCTCTGTTGCAGCAAAATAGCGAATATTTTTTATTGACTTCATAAACGCTGATTATTTTTGAATGACCAGTCCGAAAACTGGCTATACAATGCTATTTTTACGAGACAAAATGATCAAATGTACCCAAAATAGAAAGACGAAACGATCCTTAAAAGTATAGGAGTTGAACTATTTTGTTCCTGAATATAATCTTTATCGTATACAAATAGTTGATACTTTTCATCCTACGCCTTAAAACTTACACTTCCATTACAAAATTGTTACTCTAATAGATATAATTAGACCCTAATAAGGCCAAATATGGCCCATTTTCATAACCATAAGGACACATTTGATCCATTTGTTAAGAGAGAGCAAATGTCACATATAGAGTTTTAAGTTATATACAACATTGGCGTATTTTGAGACTGATTCAAGATTTAAATTTTATGGGTTCAATTTTAAAAAAAAAAAACACTGAATCTATTATATTTTTATAGTTATGAGTTCATATATATTAGAATTATAAATTTAATATAAAAAATTCGTACGTCGAAAGTTATGAATTCAATTGAACCTGTAACTACCACGTTACATCAGCCAATAAGCATATTAGGTAACTTATTTTATCTCAAATATATAAATTTCACACTTTTAAAAAGACTTGCCCATCGATATTATTTGAGTTACTTGGGTAGTTAAAAAGTTTTTTCACGATATACATATATATAACTTAATTTTTTTTCAAATAATTGTGACAAATCTGGAGCTCTCCCCTTAATAGGAAAAAAAAGGGAAAAAAGATATTGTATATGTACTCTCAAAATAATAGCTAAAAAAATATATTTTTTGTGTGTGTCTAAATATATATATATATATATATTATGTTATATATAAAATATATAAATTTTATATACTGTTTTGACTATAAAATATAAATAATTTCATGAACGAGCTAAAAGTAAAAAAAAGAACAAAAAAATAAAATAAAAACAACAAATAAACTAATGTCCGTATCTAGGAACAAGTACGACCATTCGAGTTTCATTAAAATAACAACCGACACACCCCCAACTTTTGTTGTCACTGAAAAACAATCTTTACCCCTTTTGTACAATTTAATTACGAAAATACCATTCACCTACCAATTTCTACACTTACTCGTCAGCAAAATCTACCCCCAAAATTCTACCTTCATATATAAATAATCCTAAACCCAATTTCAGATCTCCTCCTCCTCCAGATCCTCTTTCTCTCTATTTTACAGAAAAAGTTAACTTTTTTTTATAGAGAGAAAAAGAGGAATCAAGAATTCAGAAAATGGCTTTATCAAATACCTTATCATTGTCATCATCAAAATCCCTTGTTCCATCTCACCTTCTCCACGACCCCTCATTACCCCATCCCCGTATTCCTCTTTTTCACAGCCTCCAACATGGGCGGCGCCACCCCATCTCCGCCGTACATTCGGCGGAGCCCGCCAAAACAGCAACTGCTTCACAGCCGCTGAAAAAAACCCAATGGAGTCTTGGTTCTTGGAAAAGTAAAAAGGCTTTGCAATTACCTGAATACCCAGATGAAAAAGAACTTGAATCTGTGCTTAAAACTCTTGAATCTAATCCTCCACTTGTGTTTGCTGGTGAAGCTAGGAATTTAGAAGAGAAACTTGGTGAAGCTGCTTTAGGAAAAGCTTTTTTATTACAAGGTGGTGATTGTGCTGAGAGTTTTAAGGAATTCAATGCTAATAATATTCGTGATACTTTTAGGATTCTTCTTCAGATGAGTGTTGTGCTTATGTTTGGTGGTCAAGTTCCTGTGATTAAGGTAATTATCAAGATTTAATTTTTATGACTGTTAAATTCAATTTATTAGCTGAAATGTGTGTTTTTCTGCTGTTTAAGATAACCAAGATTAAATTTTTATGACTTTTGTATTCTAATTCTGTGTTATGATTAGCTGAAATGTGTGTTTCTGTTGCTTAAGGTAACCAATATTCAGTTTTTATGCCTTTGTCCAGTTCTGCGGTATTATTAGCTAAAATGTGTGTTTCTGTTGCTTAAGATAACCAAGATTAAATGTTTATGACCCTTGCATTCTAATTCTGTGTTATGATTAGCTAAAATGTGTGTTTCTGTTGCTTAATGTAGCCATTCAGTTTTTATGACTCTTATATTCAAATTCTGTTGTTGTTGATTGGCCAAAATGTGGGTTCCTCCGGTTCTTAGTTCTCACTTTTATGGATCTGTGTGGATATGGTGCTATTGTGTTTGCTCTCATTTTTAAACCTGCTCTCATTTTTAAACCTTGTCATAGAGTAATTTCTTTTTTGGATGTTCCAAAATGTTTGACACTGTTCTATTGCTATGCAATTTTTACAACTTTCAAGAGAGTAATTCATTAAGCTATTCAAACTATCAACTTTGAGACGAGCTTCTTTGTCGGGCTATTTGAACCACTATTTCAGTATTTTCTTCCCTTCCCCGGACCCGTGCATAGCGGGAGTTTAGTGCACCTGGCAACCCTTTATATAAGCCGAGTGAAAATCTTAAACTCTGTATTGGCCATTTTATACGAAATGGAACAGAGAGAGTAGGTGTGTACATATATAAATATATTTATATGTATGTCTGCTTATGTGTACATAGGTAGGGTGGGTGCGTTGTGTTTGTAAATATTTGTTACCTGTGGTGTGTGTTTGTTATGTGTATATGTGTTGTATGTGTATACATATACACATAATTTATATATGTACATATATTTGCTTTAGTCAAGTGTTTACAACAACAACAATAACCCAGTATAATCCCACTAGTGGGGTTTGTGGAAGGTAGTGTGTACGTAGACCTTACCCCTACCATGGGGTAGAGAAGCTATTTCCGATGGACCCTCTGCATCCCTCTCTCCGAGAACTCCCCACCTTGCTCTTGGGGTGACTCGAACTCACAACCTCTTGTTTGGAAGCGGAGGGTGTTCACAAGTTTTTGAGCTAATAAATTGTATAATATTTGGTTAGTTGAATTGTTAGAATGAAGATCATTACAATGAGCTTCTTGGTTGAAAAAGATCATGATATTAAGCCTAAGTTGTTACATGGTTAATTACAGGTTGGAAGAATGGCGGGTCAGTTTGCGAAACCAAGATCAGATCCGTTTGAGGAGATTAATGGAGTGAAGCTGCCAAGTTACAAGGGTGATAACATTAATGGTGATACATTTGATGAGAAGTCGAGGATTCCAGACCCTCATAGGCTTATTAGGGCTTACATGCAATCTGCTGCGACTCTTAACCTTCTTAGAGCTTTTGCTACCGGAGGCTATGCTGCAATGCAGAGGGTCACTGAATGGAATCTTGATTTTGTGGAGAACAGTGAGCAAGGAGATAGGTATGAAAACTGTAATCTTTAAGTTTACGGCAGATTCTCTTCTTCGGCAGTTAACCTTGTTTTACGTGGCTATCAAATGTCTTTCTAAGATGAAAAAATTGGAAAGCGTTCCACAGGTATGCTTGCTCTATAGCACTGCAATACTAAATCATTTTAATGACTTCTCAATTGGACTTGGGCCGGAAGTCATGGGCGGAGATAGAAGCCCATATATGGTTTCGACCGAACCCAATAGCTTTTGCTCAAACAATGTATGTGTTAAAATTTTTTTTAGAACCTAGTTATTAGCAATTGAAGTTGTCGTTCTTATATCCAGAACCCATAAAGTTGACATCCCGCCTCCGCCATTGGCCTGAATTGCCAAGTTTTTGTCATTACGACTTCAAGTGTCAATTTCAGTTGCATATTCTGCAGTGTAGATCGGGTTAGTGAGATGATATTAAATGTAATATGTTTATATTGGGGAATGTTTTGCAGGTATCAAGAACTAGCTCACAGGGTTGATGAAGCCTTAGGATTCATGGCTGCTGCTGGACTCACAGTTGACCACCCTATCATGGCGACAACTGATTTCTGGACATCCCACGAGTGCTTGCTTCTTCCTTATGAACAAGCACTTACAAGGGAGGATTCAACTTCTGGTCTTTTCTATGATTGCTCCGCTCACATGATTTGGGTTGGCGAACGAACCAGGCAACTTGACGGTGCTCATGTTGAGTTTTTGAGAGGAGTAGCTAACCCACTTGGCATAAAGGTATGCATAGCTTAAAGCAGTTTCAGTGCAATATGCTAATAGAAGTATTACCAATTTACGCTGTTCATTGCAAAGCATAGCAGGCAACAATGAAGTAAAATGCAGTGGAGGAAGCAGAATTTTAGAACTAATGCATTAGTTCTGATTTTCTTTTCTTTCTTTTTCCATTTCAAAAAAGAAGCTTTGAATTAATGCATCTCCAATACCGTCCTGAAAAAAATAAATTATGCATCTCCGTTGAAGTTCCTTTTGTTTTAATCACTTCCTCTTATTTATCACCCATTGACAATTGTGAAGTGTAATGTTGCCTGTTAGTGTTATTGTTGGAAACTCTCGCACAAAGCAAGATTAGTAGATAAAATGTGGGACCATTTGTATGATTTAGAAATGTTAATAGCTGAAATTCAATAAAAGTTAACCTTACTGAAGCTCCCTTGCGCTTTCCTTTCAAACTGTGCTTGAATATCCATGGTGACTGAAAATATAAGCCATGAATTTATTGCAGGTGAGCCAAAAGATGGATCCAAATGAGCTAGTTAAACTCATTGACATCCTGAACCCAACCAATAAGCCCGGAAGAATTACTGTCATTGTGAGAATGGGTGCTGAGAACATGAGAGTGAAGCTTTGCCACTTGATCAGGGCTGTTCGAGGAGCTGGACAGATCGTTACCTGGGTTTGTGACCCGATGCACGGTAACACCATAAAGGCACCATGTGGACTCAAAACCCGTGCTTTCGATTCAATCCTGGTAAGTCTCATCTGTGAGCGTTTTCACCCAAAAAAGAGCTGGAAATGATTTTATGTGGTTCAAAGTTCATTTTATTTTTAAACAGACTTTGATTTCAGTATTTCTGTTAATTTTCATATGAAAATTTAAAGCCTGTATCTGAATGTCATATTGTGCTGAACTGGCAGGCCGAGGTCCGAGCTTTCTTCGATGTGCATGAGCAAGAAGGGAGCCACCCTGGTGGTATCCATCTAGAAATGACAGGGCAAAATGTGACTGAATGCATTGGCGGATCACGAACAGTAACCTATGACGATCTGGGCTCTCGCTACCACACACATTGTGACCCAAGATTGAACGCTTCTCAGTCTCTTGAACTTTCCTTCATCGTAGCTGAACGACTAAGAAAACGAAGAATGGCCTCTCAACACCTGTAGGCTTTCTCTAATTTACCGTATTTTTAGTCTGCATCCTTCTCTTGGTATCCAATAAACTCAGTTACCAGCCATCCACTCAAAACTTATATGTGGTCTCGGGGCGTCTGAGCTGCTGTTTGGAACCAAAGTTTCTAAGTTAAAACATAGGCAGAGCAACTTTCCAAATGAGGTAAATAGGTTTCCTGCAGAAAGCAATGGGGAAGTGAACAGCAAGTAAAATTAGTCGAGTTGTCCGGTAGCTATTCTGTTTATTAAAATTTAGTTTGGACTGTAAGTTTAGGGTATAAGTGGGTTCAGTTCTCTCCTTTTCTCGATGTATGGATTTTATTTTGAGATACTGGTTTTGCTGTGGAGTCTGAAGTGTTTGCCTACCTTGTTGCCAATTTTGCTTATTTTACAGCTATTAGATTGTATTTTCATAATCTGTTATACATTTTATAATGGCATTTTCCTGGATAGAAGTGCATAATCTGCAGAGAACAAAGTCCTAATTTACTAATAAGAGCTATCAACTAAGGTCTTCTGTGTTGTGCGGGTTAGTGGTCAATGAAGTCGATACAGGGTGATTTTTTCCCATTAGTAGAAGCTTGATGAGCAAAGCTATCCGATTTCTGTGTTGGTGAGAGAGCCTAAGAGGTAGCAAGTATTCAATGCAATAGTCGAGTTGTAAAACAAACCAAGTGTCCAATGTAATGATTGAGAATAACTATTGAGACAACAACTAAAACTAAATTCCGAGAGAATAAAAGATTAGTGAGGTAAGCATGGTCTATAGACCGTAAGGAAGAAGGCTTGAAAGGAAAACCGCTCCTACTTACTTTTGCCATTAGAAAAAACCCAATTGGATTGGTAAAATATCTATGATTGCTATTCATATTTTTTCTTTGTAAAGAGATCCTAATTGTCAAGCAAAGTTATCTCAACTCTAAGAAATACTTGTATAAAATGAATTGAAAAAAAATCCAAAGACACCTTAGACACCGAATCATCGTGAGAGGTAACAAGTATTCAATGCAATAGTCAGAGCCGCATAAGAAAACCAAGTGTCCATTGTAATGATTGAGAATAGCATGCGAGAGAGCGCTATGACTTTCTCTTAATTAACTTTTCTTTTCGAGCTTCAGTGTGAAAGTAAATGGAAAAAGAAAAAGATTCTTTTTTCTAGTTGCGAGAGTTGTTTATTTCAAGAATCGGTTAAATCAACCAGCTGTACCCTTTTCCATTATAACTAGGAAAGAGAAGCGTATGATCTCGTGAATTACTTCCGAATAAATTCAGAAATTACATGTAAGAACCACAACATTTCGCGATTCATTAGTAAATGACCATTTTGCTAAAATTTAGGACTTTGTGAGTAGGTAAATAAAGAAAGAATAAAGAATGGCAACTATTACCTTTTGATTGTGAAAGATATACCTTAGGATTAGCAGTTCATGTTCCTTCATTTTTTAGGCCAAGCGTGTAATATTTAGGGTAGCCTGCTCGATTCATATTTCCAGATGCTAGTCCACGCTGCAATTAAATATGCAACATAAAAATATGAATAAATGAACATAAACTATCAGGGTATTAAAAATACTCTTAAAATCTAACAAAATCATTCTGGAATACAAGTACAATAGACTTTGTTTAAGTTCAAATGTAGAGAGGGAAGACTCCATAAAAAAAAAAGAATTAGAAATGACACCAGGTAGACACTCTAAAGGGCTGCTATTTAGGGATTGGCCTGTGTATCCTGAATTTCAGTTTTTTCAGTTCAAATTTATAGGACAAAAATGTCCTAAATTGTTCGAAAATTTAGATTTTTAGCTTTAAATTTCAGGAGAATTTAAGTAGTGACTAATCTCTAAATAACATTCCTAAGAATGACTATTTATGCACTTGCCCCTACATAAACACAACTTGGAGAAATGTATCTCTTTAGTCGCTCTAAAATATAATAGCTAATAAAACGTATTTTTTGTATATATGTATATTATATACAAAAATTATATATATATTTTATAGACTTTTCGGCTAGCGAATGTATGTATCTAGTTTTGTAGTTTGCCCTATACTTGTGCTAGATGCTTAGATGGTTACTAAATTGGCCAGTGCAAAGATAATCATTGATGCTTGGAGTTTGGATAAGATAGCTTCCACGGAGATGGTAGATCAGTTGGGGCTAGGGAAGTTAAAAGCAGGACGTCTGGTGTGACGTCGTCCTTATGGACGTATTACATATCCTACTCGGAAGACCTTGGTAATACGAGTAGGGTTCTACTTGCGTAGAGAGAACACCACTTTACTTTTAACGGTAAAGGCGGTTATTGCCATCAGAAGACTTTAGTTGGCTAAGGCGAAAAGATGTTTGTTGGCATACCATTTCTGGACGTAGGAAAGAGTCCATAGAATGCTATGCACATAAGGTGACCAAGTATGCGATCCTATCTATACAGATTTCCCAACAACACCATAGAAAGTAAAATACAAATAAGAGTCAAAATCAAGATGGTATAAACTCTGGATTGGCCAAGCACTTTCTGGCAATTAGCAACATTAAAGAATTGATCACGACAATGTTAAATAAACGTATATAATTAGTATGCGTTACATACTTTATTTATGTCCTATATTATATCACATACGTATGGATTAAATTATCTTATTCCCTAATTGTGTGGGATATATGTAGCAGTTTTTAGGGGATTTGAAAAGGTGGATAGCGTGTAATTAAAAATTTAAACAAATGGTGTGAAACTTAAAAACAAAATGGTCACGTGTGAAAAGCTTAATAAGTATTATTAGGAGATGTAATTAACTCTTTAAAAGTTATATACCACGTAAATTTCCCTCATTTATTTGTTTGTTTGTTATTTTAATTTGCTAATTGCCAAATCAAGCTAAGAGAATCTTTTTCTTTATTTATCTTGATTTATTTCAAAAAAATTAAACTCAAAAAAACTTATTTGCTTTGACCAAAATCTGGTCCGAATTGACTAAACACAATCAAGAATAAAATCAAGAAGCATTAACATAAATAGCCATTTATTCATAAAAATTGTCAGGATATATAATATATATATATAATTCATGTGTAATATATATATAATCGTGTAAAAGCAATGTATATAAATAAGCAATGTGTGTGTGTGTGTGTTTAGCTAGGAAAATATACCGTAAATCTGATTGGCTATTTGTGTAAATTTTTTAGACTTTGTACTGAGTCAATATAGCATGGTATAGCCAGTTTTCGGACTGGTCAATCAAAAATAGCCACCGTTTACGAATTCAATGAAAAATAGCCACTATTTGTTGCAACAGAGACNCTGGAACTCCAGTATATTATGTGGGAGTTCCAGCATAATTATACTTGAACTCCCGCATATTATACGGGAGTTCCAACATGGTTATCCTGGAACTCCCGTATAATATGCAGGCGTATTTTCTGGATTTTGAACAGTGTTTTCGCTTAGATTTATCTTTACATGAACAATGGCTAAATTTCAATTACTTTTGAAACTATGGCTATTTTTGAATGACCAGTTATAAATCTGACTATTTTTAAATTTCTCCCTTATACTGAGTATCGTCACTATTCAGTCTTCGCTAACCAAAATTAGTTATCTTAATTTTCAAGTCCACAAGATGACAAGAAGGCATAAATTATCCTAAGGTGGATATTGAAAAAAAAAAGAAGAAAGAAAATCTAAGGTAGTTATTTTTAGGTTAACCACCTTTACGTGCAGTCAAAATTCAAACATTAATAATCCTAATATTTTACTGAGCATGACTATATGTATATACTTAGCCCGAATAGTTAACTTCCCAGCCAACAAGTATTGTTATTGTTTATCGACATTAATAATAATAATAATAATAATAATAATAATAATAATGAGGAACTTATTACTCATCTATTATTGATGTTGTTGTTCTTATCATCGTCATCATTTAATTAACTTTTTGTAATTAAACAGCCAAAAGGTTGTAGCAATTTATTTTTACTTCAACAGAATCTTACGAGTGCGTTCCAATTTATGTAAGTTTTGTATCTCATTATTAATTTTCAAAGTTGTATAAAATCAAAAATAGTGCGAAGAAACTAACTTATTTACCAGCATATTGCAGTATATGAAAATCAAACTATTTATGAAAAGGATATGTATACAACTTGCAGAGAGTGATTATTAATTATTTACTAACTGTTATAAAATAAAAGCAATGCAGTAAAATGTAAATAAAAAGAGATAGAAAGAAGGGAAAAGAGTTTTGTTCTTTCACTTTGGTGTATTTTTTCATTGCAATTACATGGTCTTTTATAGGCATAAAAAGTAAAGATGATTGACATAAAATAGGAGATTTAATCTTTCAACTATTCACAACATGGGCATCCAATGTACAAATTATTCATAACACTCCCCCTTGAATGTCCATGTAAGATAATGTGCCTCATTAAAAACTTACAAAAAAAATATTGGGATGTACATAGTTATTTAGAATATGCATTGCTTGCTGCCTCATTAAAAACCTTATCAGGAAAACCCAGTGGGACAAAACCTTGGTTAAGGAAAAGAGTGCAACGTGTAGTTACTCCCCCTGATGAAAAATCACTTAATGTCTCGAAGACGACGCATTCCAATCTTATATATCAGCTTTTCAAATATTGAGGTTGGTAATGCCTTAGTGAATAGATCAGCCAAATTATCACTTGAACGAACTTGTTGTACATCTATTTCACCATTCTTCTGAAGATCATGAGTGAAAAAGAATTTCGGTGAAATGTGTTTTGTTCTATCTCCTTTGATATATCCTCCTTTCAATTGAGCTATGCATGCAGCATTGTCTTCATACAATATTGTTAGAATATTCTCTTTCGAAGAAAGACCATATGTTTGCTGAATGTGTTGAGTTATAGATCTTAAGCAAACACATTCTCGGCTTGCTTCGTGAATGACTATTATCTCTGCATGATTTGAAGAAGTAGCAACCATAGTTTGTTTTGTCGAACGTCATGATATGGCTGTACCTCCACTTGTAAATAAATAGCCTGTCTGAGATCGACCTTTGTGTGGATCAGACAAATATCCTGCATCTGCATAACCAATCAATGATGGCTTGGATTCATTTGAATAAAATAAACCCATATCAATCGTCCCGTAGAGGTATCTGAATATATGTTTAATACCATTCCAATGTCTTTGT
>MU724164.1:0-41026 GCA_026770625.1 Nicotiana glauca | reverse complement strand
CAATGCAGTAAAATGTAAATAAGAAGAGATAGAAAGAAGGGAGAAGAGTTTTGTTCTTTCACTTTGGTGTATTTTTCCATTGCAATTATATGGCCTTTTATAGGCATAAAAAGTAAAGATGATTGACATAAAATAGGAGATTTAATCTTTTAACTATTCACAACATGGACATCCAATATACAAATTATTCATAACACTAACATGTGTTCACCTAAGAATATTCTCATTTTTAAGTATATCATCAAATATCTTAGAAATAACCTTAATTAGGGGGCGTTTTACAAAATTTTAAGGGTCGCTAGAATTCCTATTGGTATTAGCTAATACTTATAACTAAATGTAGGATAAATACAATTCCAAATTCTAGTTATTCCTAGATTATAATCCTACTCGTAGTAACGAAACATTAATGCTACGACTATGTTGGACTGAGCAATGGCTAAGCCGGAAATTTTCACAAGAGTGTTCAAACTTAAAAGAAAAAAAAATTCCGACAAAGGGTGTTCAATATATGTTATACACTTTTAAAATCTAATATTTTATTTATATACACTGTATAATTTTTCAACGAGAGGGTGGTCAATTGACGAACACGTACCCTTCGGTTGGATAATGTAGCTTCACTGCTGGGAGTCTGGGACTGAGCCGTGAGCCTATCGAAAACAACCTATCTACATGCACAAGCTAGGAGTAATAAGGTTGCATATTCAGTACCCCCAGATCCTACTTATGAAATTGCACTGCATATATCGTTGTTTGTCCCGATAACCAAACGACTAAGTTCCTCCCTTCTCTAACTACTATTCCTCTTCTTAATTTTTCTTCCCTACCCCTCAACCTCCACACAAAAGGATCACAAAATATTATATATACTGCACATTACTACACATACCTATAATACCAACAACATTATCTTCCCACCGAAAAAAGAAGAAAAATCTTATACCATATGGATTCTCCAACTGAAATTCCTCTAAAAAGGAAAGAAAGTGATCCATTAGAAGAAGATGATAATGGCTTATACTTAACATGGAAAGATTTGTGGGTGACAGTGCCAGATAGAAAAGTAGGAAGAAGGCCAATACTTGAAGGAATAACTGGTTATGCTCAACCTGGTGAAGTTTTGGCCATTATGGGTCCTTCTGGTTGTGGCAAATCTACTCTTCTTGATGCATTGGCAGGTAATTTTTTTTATTACATTTTTTTTTTTTTTTTTTTTTTTATATTTTTATATTTTTTATTTTAGTATTTAAAACTTCCTTGGTTCGAGAATCTGGATTCACATCGAGTATATAACAACAATAACAATAATAAACCCAGCATAATCCCATAAGTGAAATTTTTTACGTCGAGTATATGTTCATGAAGAAGGAAAACTGCTCTCTACCAAGAGATTCACTATTCCAGATAATTTTGTTCATTACCATGTGCTATGTATATGGCATATTAAAGTTGAATCCCTAGTTAGTTTCTAATGAAAAAGAACTTTTAATGGAAAATGTTGGAGATGGTTATGTTGAACTATGATCATTTGTGCGGTTATAAAAGAAAAAGAAACAAGACTTAAATATTGATAGGGTTTAACTTATATATGCATTGATAGTGTAAATAATTTTTACACTGAAAATATATTTTTACCATTATAGTAGGTTATTTACTGCATTTTTAAGGTTATCAAATTAAGAATAATATTATAGACAATTACTTTTTGTAGGTCCATTAAAACAAGATATAGTTTAAAAATATGTACAAGGTTAGTGTATATTTGTTTTAAATAAAAAATCATACTAGTATGATACCTATATAGCTTTAGAAGATGATCTCTTTAAAGGAAAAAAAAAGGGTACGTATTATACGAACTCAACCTAGCCAGTTGACTGAACAATATTGATATATGTACAACATAATTAGTAACCTTAAAATCGCGAAAATTATGTGGCATTGATTTTTTATTATTCCCGTCCAAAAAAAGGTCATCCTTTTATAAATAATTTAATTTAGTTTTGAATTTATTTACCCTCAATAAAATACTCTTATAAATTATAGACACAAAAAGGTCATGATATGATAGATTTTCTATTTTGCCCATCATGGTATTCTTCCTTACAACTTGTTTGGATGGTTGTTACCTACCGTATCATATCGTATCGTATTGTTATTTTAAATACAATGTTTGTTTTGATTGTTACTTAAATTATATTGTATCGTATCGTTAAATCCGTCGTTACGTAACGATGAAATGTGCCACTTTATGTAACGACCGATTTGGTGTGGTCGTGTTATTTCCTTGTCTTTTTCTCTCAATCTCACCCTTCATTATTATTAAATAATTTTATTTTATCATTTACCCTACCTTTTTATATACCGTATCAAAATTTTTCTTTTTATCACACGTGCGTGATACCATGAAACGACGCCAAAACGATACAATCTATCCAAACATTGTATTCATCAAACGATACAGTACAATACAATATATTACGATACGATACATTATGAAACGATACGTAACAACCATCCATAATATTAGGAAAAATATAGTTTTTCTCTTAAATTCAATTTATGTTTAATTATGTAATGAATCATGAGTGACACGACAGTGGAGGAACTTTTTCTTTAATTCTTTATTCTTACACATTCTTTTTTTTGTAAACCTTATTTTACAAAGTCTTTTTTTTTATGGCTCAAAGGGATATCAAATGGAATAATTTGTGGTGGGAGGTAGAAATAATATTTGTTGAGCTGGTTCAACAAACTGATGATTCTATGGTTGGTGACCAAGGTGTCTCACTTTAAGAATAAAAATATATTTAAGTATATTTTTATTTAGCTTACCACCTGGTATTCTGTATTCATATTAAAACACAAACTAATTATTTGGATTCTTGCCACGTAAGGCCGCCCATTAAAAGAAAAATACTATACTAAGAATTTTTTCTATTTTCAAGGTTCAAACCCGAAACATCTAATTAAGAGTAACATGCATGATCATACATCTCATTACAACCCTTTGGTTTTAAGTGTACTAATAATATAACCTCACTTTTCTAGTATACACATAAGGTGAAAACTATTATTAAGAATGGCTTGGTGAGGTATCATTTTTGGAAATTATACTTAAACTATGCAAGTCAACTTATCTTATCATAGTAGGTTAGCGGCTTATCCCCCTACCCCTACCCCTACCCCTACCCCTACCCCCAACCCCACCCACGTTTAGTCATGTATTATAAATAAGACAGTGGTTGGACTGTTTAATAATATTAAACGAAAAAAATTATATTAGAATAATAAGCAAGAAAGAATGAGAATAATTATAAGCTGGACAGTCCAACGTTTGATTTTGCAATAATAGGAATCTTAATAAATGTTAATAATTATTATAGGCTTAATTAACTGATGGGTCAATCAAAAAAGAAAAGAAAAAGCATTAAGACGCAATAAGCTTCATGCGGTTGCATGGTTTAGAATAACATGTACATGGAATATATCCTATCATTAAAAAATAAATGCAGTTGACCAAACTAGACTTATAAGTTAATTACCAAAAAAGAATTAAAAAAAGTTAAAAAGGAATACCTAGACAATAAATTAAACACAGAAGAAAAAAGATCTATTAAAAAAAAGGAAATTAACGAAAGGAGAAGTTGCTTTCGTTCGAGCAATTTAATTAGAGGTGTCGGTTTCAAGTCTTGTATTGAATAAATTCTTGGTAGGAATTAGGAAACATTTTTCCCTTAATAAATAATAATACATGACGCAGTTCGAAAATAATTAGGCCAGCGAAATAAAACGAAACAATAAGGGACAGAGAACACGAAGTCATATAAACATTCAATTCCAACTATTTTCACGAAAAAGGTTAATATCATTTTAATATAATATTATAGCCTATTATATCGGTGCAACATACCGTATCATTTTAATTTAATAGTATAATCTAGTGAAGCTTATATTGGACTTCAGCTATTTCATCAAATGATTAATTTCAATAGTAATATTGTCATCACTTTCGATTCATTAATTATGACGACATATATGGTATTATTATTACTAATTAAGGGCATATTCATATTATAGTTATGGGTTCAATTGAACCCGTAAAGTTTAGCCTACATATGGATTTATTCGTGCAAAACCGACTGAAATTATTAAAAATATTATAACTCAAAACAATGTGATGATTCAGTAGATGAAATCCGAGTACTGATTCCTAAAATTAAAATTTTGGATCCGCCTTTTAATTTATGACTAATGATTCTTTATTATGGTGATAAATTTGGAAATTTGCAGGAAGATTAGCCTCCAACACAAGACAAAGTGGAGATATACTCGTCAATGGCCGCAAACAAGCACTAGCTTTTGGAACCTCGGTAAGAAATTTGCATATATATAAATTATCACTCAAAAGCATTTTATCTCGAAATTTAAACCTCTATTAATATGCATGTTACACCCCTATCCTTAAATTTTGACATTTTTATCAGGTTACCAATTCATAGTTATCATAATTATTTAGAAGTAATTGACCTGATTATATAGTAATTTTTTTTACACCCTCAGTAAATAACATTAAAGGCGAGCCTTGGAACAACAATAAAGTTGTATACGTATATTGACCTATACAGGTCATATATATGCTCGAGTCGTGGAACCAGTCATTGATGCTCAAGGGCAGATTTAGGGGGCGGAAAGGGGTTCACCCGAATCCCCTTCGCCTGAAAATTATACTGTATATATAAGGCAAAATCTAGTTTGTACCTCTGTATAATATATTTTGAATCTCCTTAATACATCTCAAAAGCATAGGTAAGTGGACAAGGAGGTCCAAAATCTTTGTTAGGTCGTTGGTTCAATTTTCACTGGCCATAGTCTCTTTTAATTTTTTAACTTTTTTTTTGAACCCCCGTAGTAGAAATTCTGCCTCTATCACTGTTGATGCTTGCATCAGGATAGATTGCTTACATCACCACCCTTAGGGTGAGATCCTTCCCCTGTTCCCCAGACCCTGCGTGAATGCGACATGCTTTGTGCATCGAACTGTTAGTACTAAATAACATTTACTTTTTCCTCACAGGCCTATGTAACTCAAGATGACACACTAATGACAACATTGACAGTAAAAGAAACAGTATACTATTCAGCTCAGCTACAACTTCCAGAATCAATGCCATTATCAGAAAAGAAAGAAAGAGCAGAGGCAACAATAAAAGAAATGGGATTACAAGAAGCAATGAATACAAGAATTGGTGGATGGAGTTTAAAAGGTTTAAGTGGTGGACAAAAAAGAAGAGTTAGTATTTGTATTGAGATTTTAACAAGACCAAAACTTTTGTTTCTTGATGAACCTACGAGTGGTTTGGACAGTGCAGCATCTTATCATGTGATGAATCGAATTATTAAAATTGCACAACAAGATATGAGGACTGTTGTGGCATCAATTCATCAACCTAGTAGTGAAGTTTTTGAGCTATTTGATAATTTATGTCTTCTATCTTATGGTAAAACCATTTATTTTGGTTCTAGTTCCGCAGCAAATGAGGTACGTAAAGTTAATAAACATTAATTTCGAGGATGTATTTGGTACGACAAAAGTTATTAAAAAAATCAGTAGAAAATCATTTTTTGGTGTCTGATTACCATAAAAGGTGGGAAAATAACTTCCGAAGATATTTTTCTTACAACTATCTTAACTTTTAATAAATTAGTTCTTACGACTATCTTATATTGATCTTTAATAGTCAAATTAAAGGTTTCATTATGTATATATTTTTCAATTGCCAATCAAATATAAAAAAATATTTTTCATATGAAAGATGACTTTTGTCGTACCAAATGATAATATATTTCAAATTATACTCTAATTAATTAGACAATATTCAAGGATACTGACTAATATTTTATGTCTTATGTTTGCTCCAGTTTTTTGCTGTTAATGGCTTTCCTTGCCCATATTTGAGGAACCCTTCTGATCACTATCTTAGAACTATTAACAAGGATTTTGATGTAAGTTAATTATAACACATTTAATTATTAAATTATGCAATTTCATTGAATCAGAACAAGTTTATATTTTGATATTTGAAACAATTAATTTTTTTATTTTATTTTTAGGACATTGAAGAAGGATTTGGCAAAAAGATAAGCTCAGGAAAAGCAATTGACACTCTTGCCATGTCATATGAAGCATCAGAAGCTTGCCGCAATGTTCGCCAAAGAATATTCAACATATGTCAAAAGGTAAAAATGTCCTCTATATTCTCCTTTATATAATTAAGTTTTCAACTTAAATTATTTCGAATTTAACTTATATGCATTACTATTATAAACAGTACTTAATTACTTTTTATGTTACTGATCTCACTTTTTATAGATGATACGTAGTATGTAATTGTCTTTTATGAAACTTGACAATGTGAACTTTTATACATTTTTAACCTCACGAACTACTAATACTATTATTCGTGTGGACTTTTTTTGTACTATTTCATCATAAGCTATCAAGACTTGCTTCTTAGCGCTACATTATCGGTACATAAAAGTTAAACTTGATTATTATTTAAGTTGATTTCATATGTATGTAGTAGAATGGACATTTGCTTGAGAAGAAGGGGAGTCAAACAGGATTCATCACTCAGTGTCGTGTTCTGACACAAAGATCATTCGTCAACATGTATCGCGATTTGGGCTATTACTGGCTTCGATTTCTCATATATCTTGCATTATGCTTGTGCATTGGCACTGTCTTCCATGAAATTGGCTCTGATTATGGCTCCATTCAGGTAAATATTTGTTTACGCTATCAATATATTTTAACTAGTTATAGCAGGTCAATTTTGTAAAAATTAAAGTCATTATATAAACAAATGAGCTAAAGAAGCACCTTTTTTTTTTGTTTTTCAAGATTTAGATTTTTTTTCTTCCCATTGCAGGCTAGAAGCTCAATGCTAGTATTTGTGGTTGGTTTCTTGACATTCATGGCAATTGGTGGCTTCCCTTCCTTTGTGGAGGAAATGAAAGTAATCTTCCTTTTTATCATCCTCCTCGATTTTTTATAGTTTTTCGGGATCTTTATACAAATAACTAGGTAGATTCACTATTTACTTTTCCTAATATTATACACTGATTATATATATGTTATACATGAATTATACGTATATTATATATTTGCCGGCTACTTTAGTTTGTGCGCTTGGATGAACAACTACTTAGGTTAATTTTAATAGTTTTTTTATATTCCTTATTTAATTTTCTTACATCAACAATGCAAAATTATTTACATTACTAACGTAATATAAGTTGTTATAATATGTCATTTAATACTTGTATTGATTATCAATTAATACATATTATAGTGATATGGTTGTGTAAATATCTATTCTAATTTTAATTTTGATCATTTTCTCAGCTCTTTACGAGAGAAAGGCTAAATGGGCACTATGGTGTGAGTGCATTTGTCATAGGAAACACATTATCTTCAACTCCATTCTTGTTATTGATCTCTTTGGTACCTGGAGCAGTTGCTTATTATCTTGCTGATGTTCAAAAGGAGATCGATCGTTTCGCCTATTTTTTCCTAATGCTATTCGCTTGTATGATGCTAGTCGAGAGCCTAATGATGATCGTTGCAAGTATTGTTCCCGACTTCCTCATGGGAATCATCACAGGTAACGAAAAAGACGACTTTTAGGTCAAATCAATAAATGAATCGTGACTCAACCGGTTTAAATGTTTGACTCAAACGGGCTGAGTTAAGATGAGCTCATATAACGGCTCATAACCAGTATCGCCCAACATGACCCAATCATCCTTCTTAGGTTATTTTACTTTTTGAAAATACAACGAGAAATTAGTTAATACTTCCTCCGTTCTACATTATGTGAACTTATTTGACTGGGCACGAAGTTTAAGAAAAAATAAAGATTTTTAGAATTTGTGGTCTTAAACGAGTCAAAAAGGGAAATTGCACATAAGTATAACTCATACACACACATTGAAACTGAGTAGCCGAGTTATAACTTTGCAAATCTATAGCCCAAAGACAGTAGGCCCAAATCTGAAAAACCCAACATTTTTTGACACAATCAGCAATCTTGCGGTCAATGCTATTTAACATTCCTATTGTTGAGGAGAGCTTCTGTATTTATTTTCTACCAAAATCAGTGTTTTACTATTAACTTTATGAGACAATTAATAAAAATATATTTAAATATAAAAAGCGTAAGAAAAAAAAATTGTAGCTTTTTTTCCTTTATCAGAGATAGAGAATTTGTTGGATTTTAATTAAATAATTATTAAATATATAGTATATGAATGTAAAAGTAGAAGAACATAGAATAAGTTAACCCAAAACAGAGAATAGAGAATGTTTTTTTCCTCCTTCAATGGTGCCACTAATAGAGTTTAACCCAAAATAGAGAATAAGTTAAAAACAAACAAAGGAGGTTGTCCAGCTCGAAAAAAGGTAAGAAAACATATAAAAATTTAATTTCGCTTTTCTACATTCTTATACACTGGTATATACATAATTATACACACTTATACATATTTATCGGCTTGGTATAATAGTGTATAAGAGATGTTTACATACCCATATACACTATTATACAATATTATATATTGTTATACAATTGAATCACATCAATAGAGCTTCACATGTTTTCTTTTTCTTTCTTGAGCCTTTACTGAAATTTGACTTAAATCTAGTTCAAATCTGCTCTAAATCACTTCAAATTTATGCTTTGAACTCCTCTTGATGTTTTCAATCAATTAGAACAACACCCAATCATGTTTTCAAGCAAATCCAATAACACCCATTTCAAAATTAATCTCAAATCTTAGATCTAAGTGTGCTTTCAAACCCAAAATCTCAGATATGGTTCAAACTTAAAGCTTCAACCTTCAATGGAGTTTTTTTTTTAATCAATCAAATTTTAAATTTGAGAAACTTGAGCTCCAATAATGGAGGTTTTATGATTATATACACTTGAACGAAGAGAATACTAAACCTAGTAGCAAGGATGGGGCAAATTTGTAACTGAACAACTTCAAATCTTGTTCAAAGATCAGCTTCGCTGTTGGAGTTGAAGTGAGCTTATATGATAAGGCAGAATACACATAAAAGACAGATATTAAGAAGCTTATGTGTGTTATGGACTGTGGAGGAACTGACTATCTAATAATGGGCTAAACGATGAAAAGATTCTTTCAGGTTATGCACACAAACAGTGTAAGGACTTCAAACCTGGGCCATTTTTGGTTAGGCTGTTGGGCCAAGTGATATTGGGCATAATTCTTTTTTATTTGTGTGGTTATAAAAGCTCCTCATTAAGGATAGAATTGTAAACTTAAACTAAGTTGTTACAAAATTTAGAAAGAGGTCATTCTTTTTAGTACATACCAAAAAAGAAATTTGCTCACATAAATTGATACAGAGGGAGTATATTTTTTTAGGTGAATAGCTTAAGTTCTCTCAACTTTACATAATTCTCAGTTTTCAAGTTTTTTGTTTGTTGTTTGGTTGGTTAGGGTTGCATCTTGAAATGTTTGGTTACATTATTTTGACTAAATAATTTGATATTTCGGGTTCAACCCATTAAATTAAGTCAATAAACAACTCATAATCAATCCATTTACACTTGTTACTAAAAAATGAGTTGATTTTGTGACACATCTAATTATAGGTGCTGGAATTCAAGGAGTAATGATGCTAAATGGAGGTTTTTTTCGCTTGCCAAAGGATCTTCCAATGCCAATTTGGAAATACCCAGTGTACTATTTAGCCTTTCACAAATACGCAATTCAAGGTTTTTACAAGAATGAGTATGAAACTTTTACATATTTTACTAATGGAGGATTGGCTGTGATTGTTAGTCGTGATGAAATCTTGAGAGATATTTTTCAAGTAGAGTTGAAGTATTCTAAGTGGGGAGATATTGCTATTGTTTTTGGAATGGTGATTCTATATAGGCTGATTTTTCTTAGCATTATAAAGGCAAAGGAGAAGTTTAAGCCTATGGTAAGAGGTTTTAAAGCACATTCTTGTAAGCATTAAATATTGTAGCACATAAAATAGATATAATCAATGGATATGTACTGGCTCACAGTTTAATTAGTGCTTTTGAGAGTTTGAATAATTCATTTTCTGCTTACTTGTATGTGGATTAGTATAGGAGTAGTACTCCATGTAAATCCAGATGGTTTCATTTGTTTCTTCTTTAACTTATGTCATGTTAGTTTAGTTGAATTCATTAATGCATGTATTCGCTTTTAATGCATATTTGTTCCGTTATTTAATTGTTTTTTTTTTTACGATAACAACAAATCTAGTGTATTCTCATATATGGGGTTTAAAGAGAATTATGTACCTTGCCCTTACCTTGTACATGTAGAGAATAGTGGTGAACCCAAAATTTTATGCAAGCGGGTTCAAATATATATTAAACCTTCGGTAGCAGTCGACATTAAAAGCGACACTAAGTTATTTACCTTCCTCCCTTTATTTTGGTTCTTAAAAAACGTTAAAAAGAATTGCTCGCTACTTTTTATTTTGTTTCGAAGTCGCCTTGTTTTAATTTTGCTTAAACATTTAACTAGATTTTAACATCAGATCTATTTATCTTACAAATTTTACAATTTCCTAGAGCTTATTTTATAAATTTTATCAACAAATATCAATTTGATCTATATTAAAATATTAAACTCACAATTTAATTTGAGCAAACTATAAATCACAAATAAAATAAGAGAGCTACAAACTAAATTAAATTAATAATTCAATATAAAAAGTTCCAAATCTATGAAAAGAACTAATATAAAATAAATAATAAGAAGCAGCAGCAGCGATGCAAGTCGAAAATAAAGAGGCAAGTATAATAGTTTAAAATAATGTGAAATGTTTCATATAAAAAGGTTGTCAAGTTTGGAAAGAATAATATTTGAAGGAAAAATCAAAAAAGAAAATCATTATGTATATAACTATAATGTTATGAATAGAATTCTATTTGGAGTGAATGTCTATCATGTAGAGAGTTTTACTTTGTGACTAAGTCATTTTTTCCCTATAAATAGAGGGGTCTAACCCCATTGTAAATCATCCCAAAATTCAATAAGAATTCCCTCTCTCTCTCTTTCTCGGCAATATTGCTCTTGTTCTTTTATTATTTTATAACACGTTATCAGCACAAGACTCTACCGTCTCAAGAAGCTCTTTGAGAAGATTAAGGTAATTTTTCTCCTCTTTTTAATTATGGCTGACATTATGAAAAGAAAGTTCGCTGCCCTTGAAATTTCGGGCAAGAACTATATGACATTGGTGTTGGATGCTGAAATCCACTTAGATGCAATGGGTCTTGGAGACGCCATTAAAGACAGAAATAAAGCATCCACCCAAGATTGTGCTAAGACCTTGATTTTCTTGCGCCATCACCTTGATGAAGGGTTGAAAATTTAATATCTCACAGTCAAAGATCCACTTATTTTGTGGAATGGCTTAAAAGAAAGATGTAATAACTTAAAGTTGGTCACTCTTCCAAGCACGATATGATTGGGCTCATCTGAAGCTCCAAGACTTTAAGTCTGTTTCTGAATATAATTCTGCGATGTTCAGAATTACTTCTAAATTGAAACTCTGTGGAGATGCTATCACTGATTATGAAATGCTTGAAAAAACGTTTACAACGTTTCATGCCTCCAATATGGTTCTGCAACAGCAGTACAGAGATAAAGGTTTCAAGAAGTACTCTGAGCTGATTTGTCTTCTTCTTGTGGCTGAGCGAAACAATGACTTGCTCATGAGAAATCACGAAAATCGACCCACTGGATCTATACCATTGCCTGAAGTGGATGAGGTATATTCCCATTATGCTAAGCGTGACTCTATTCGTAGTCATGATCGTGATCATGGTCGTAGCCGTGGTCATGGCCGTAGACAAGGAAGAAATTTTTCTGGTGTTAATCATCCCCCCCAAAGAGAAATAACCACAAAAAATGAAAAGGGAAAGATGAGACAAGCAAATGGTTCAGAAACTAAATGCGATCGTTGTGATGAAAAAGGGCATTGGGCAAATATTTATCGTGTACCAAGATATTTGGTTGAGCTTTATCCAGCATCTCTAAAGAATAAAGGCCCTGAAGCCAACTTTGTCTCTGACAATGGTTTTGACATCATCCACTTGGATGTGGCAGACTTCTTTGAGCGCCCTGATGGAAAAATAGACCACTTGTTCGGTATGGAACCGTGGTTAAAGAAGATTGAGTAGTTTGGTTTATTTTTATTTTTTCTATATGTATTAATTAGTGAATAAACATCATGTAATGATAATTTTTTACATGAGTAGTAGTCATTAATATCAATTCGTATTATTTATTTTATAAAATCGTGTTAGTTTGTTTTAATAGATATAGTTCTAGAATCATCTGTTATTTCGTCGGCATCTAATGGTTTTAAAATCATACATGACTTATATGCTACTATACTATAGTGTCATTATATTGTCAGATAAAATTTTTCTTTTACATAATATCAACTTTAATTCTTTACTACGTGCACGTTGTTATGGAAAAATTGTTCGTGGCTATAAAAGTAGTTTTCCAACTTATGATGTATATATGGATACCCAGCGAATGATTCTGTCAAATATGATAATCAAGAAAGTAACGTAATATGAGTTAAAGTGGTGCATAATTTACTCATATCCTTATATTGTATCTCGATTTTAATACTGTTGTATGATCAATAATACTTCTTGATCATATGGGTAGCGTACTTATAATAACATTAATTTTTAGCAAACGCAATTGCTTATGTCATAATCAGAGTTTGCTCAATTGAATTAAAAGGCCGTTATTGAAGCATTGATTCAACTTTGTTTCTTTTCCCTTTTTCTCTAAAAATACTAACATTTACTCATATATTTCTTTTGTATGTCAAATAATGGGAAGCAAATATGGATATCTCACAAAACAAACTTGGATCAAAGTTCAATTGTAAAAATATTTGTTTAGTTGATTCATGTACGATACATACAATATTCAAAGAGAAGAAATATTTCTCTCATTTAAGTATGTATAAGGCAGATGTTACTATAATTTTTGTAGTAGTAGTAAATTAATTGAAGGCTCTGGAAGAGCTACTATAACTCTGCCTAAGGGAACAATACTTATCATAGAGAATGCAATGTTCTCCTCCAAGTCCAAGAGGAACTTGTTGAGTTTTAAAGATATCCGCAGAAATGGATATCATATTGAGACAATAGATGAGAATAATCTTGAATATCTCATCATTACCAAAAATGTCTCTGGCCAGAAAATGGCTATTGAGAAGTTCCCATCTTTGTTTTGTGGCCTGTATTGGACAAGAATTAGTGCAATTGAGGCACATTCTATTGTAAACCAAAAGGTTAATGATTCCAATACTTTTGTACTTTGGCATGATCGATTGGGACATCCTGGATCAATTATGATGAGACGGATTATATAAAACTCAAATGGGCATCCATTAATAAATTTAAAGATTCTTTTAAATGATGAATTTTCTTGCACTTCTTGTTATCAAGGTAAGTTAATTATTAGACTATCACCAACAAAGGTTGGAATTGAGTCCCCTGCATTTTTGGAACGTATACAAGGGAACATTTGTGGACCTATTCACCCACCTAGTGGGTCGTTTAGATATTTTATTGTCTTAATAGATGCATCTTCTAGATGGTCTCATGTGTGCCTATTGTCATCACGCAACCTCGCGTTTGCAAAATTAATGGCACAAATAATTCGATTACGGGCACAATTTCTCGATAATCCAATTAAGTCTATTAGACTTGATAATGCTGCTGAGTTTTCATCCCAAGCATTTAATGATTATTGCTTATCAATTGGGATAAAAATGGAACATCCTGTACCTCATGTTCACACTCAAAATGGTCTTGCAGAGTCTTTAATTAAACGTATGCAATTGATAGCAAGACCGTTACTAATGAAAACGAGGCTGCCCACTCCTGTTTGGTGCCATTTTACATGCAGCAATGCTAGTTCGTCTAAGACCGACAAATTATCATAAATATTCCCCGTTGCAATTAGTTTTGGGTCATGAACCTAATATATCCCATTTAAGAATCTTTGGATGCGCAGTATATGTGCCTGTAACACTACCATATCGCACCAAAATGGGTCTGCAAAGAAGGTTAGGAATATATGTTGGGTTTGAATTGCCCTCCATTATTCTCTACCTCGAACCATTAACGGGGGATTTGTTTACTGCACGATTTGCACACTGTCGATTCGATGAGACTCTTTTCCCAAAATTAGGGGGAGAAGTTGGTGACACCAAACGGGAAATTTTGTGAAAAAATCCATCATTATCTCATCTTGATCCACGTGCCTCTATTTGTAAAAAAGAGGTGCAAAAGATTATTCATTTGCAAAGAATATCAAATCAAATACCAGATGTATTTACGGATATGAAAAGGATAACAAAATTACATATCCCTGCGGAGAATGCTTCAATCCATATTGATGTCCCTATTGGACAATCTTCTAGTGTTATAGCTAATGAGTCAAAAGCACGCCTGAAACGTGACAGACCATTAGGTTCCAAAGATCTAAATCCTAGAAAAAGGAAAATAAATGATCAAAATGACACTACGAAAAAATCTCATGAAGAAATCCATGATTTAATAAATTCTGAGATTCATAAGGAATCCACTGAGCCCGGGACTCAAGAAAATAAGGAACTATCAATAAATCCAATTGATATTGAGACGAAATTGAATCGAGTGGATATAGTGGTGGATTATGTCTTTGCATATAATGTTGCATCTAGCATTATGCAAGAAATTGAGGATCTTGAACCTCAATCTGTTGGAGAATGTCGACAAAGACTTGCTTGGCCAAAATGGTAAGAAGCAATCCAATCAGAGTTGAATTCACTTGCAAAATGTGAAATTTTTGGGCCTGTAGTCCAAACACCTAATGGTGTTAAGCCTTTTGGCTATAAATGGGTCTTTGTACGCAAGAGAAATGAGAAAAACAAGGTACAAAGATATAAGGCACGCCTTGTTGCACAAGGATTTTCACAAAGGCCTGGTATCGATTATGAAGAGACATACTCACCTGTTATGGATGCTATAACGTTCCGTTATCTCATTAGTTTTGCTGTCCATGAAAAGCTTGACATGCATTTAATGGATGTGGTTACCGCCTACCTTTATGACTCATTTGATAATGAGATATACATGAAAATTCCCGAGGGATTCAAAATGCCTAATGCAAATAATTCAAAATCCCGGGAAATATTTTCAATCAAATTGCAAAGATTTTTGTATGGTCTAAAGCAATCAGGACGAATGTGGTATAACCGTCTTAGTGAGTATTTATTAAAGGAAAGCTATATAAATGATGCCATTTGCCCATGTGTTTTCATAAAGAAAACAACATCAGAATTTGTTGTACTTGCCGTATATGTTGATGACATAAACCTTATTGGAACTCCTATAGAACTCCAAAAGGCAATTGATTATTTAAAGAAGGAATTCGAGATGAAAGATCTCGGAAAGACAAAATTATGTCTTGGTTTGCAAATTGAACATTTGGCAAACGAAATTTTTGTTCATCAATCTACCTACATAGAAAAGGTATTGAAAGAGTTTTACATGGATGGAGCACATCCATTAAGTACTTCGATGGTTGTTCGATCACTTGGTGTGAACAAGGATCCATTCCGACCTCAAGAAGAAAATGAAGAGCTACTTGGTCCTGAAGTACCATATCTTAGTGTAATTGGTGCACTAATGTATTTTGCCAATACTACAAGGCCTGACATAACTTTTTCAGTTAATGTCTTAGCAAGATATAGCTCTACTCCCACAAGGAGACATTGGAATAGGATCAAACACATATTGCGGTATCTAAAAGGGACTACCGATATGGGCTTATTTTATGGGAACAATTGCAGTCCCGATCTTGTTGGCTATGCCAATGCTGGGTATTTATCCGATCCACACAAGGCTTGATCCTCAAACAGGTTATGTGTTTACCTGTGGAGGCACTGCCATATCTTGGCGATCGACTAAGCAATCAATTGTGGCTACTTCATCTAATCATGCTGAGATAATTGCTATTCATGAAGCAAGTCGAGAGTATGTGTGGTTGAGGTCTATAATGCATCTTATTTGAGACAAATGTGGTTTGAAATGTGACAAACTACCCACGATTTTGTATGAAGACAATGCAGTATGCATAGCTCAATTGAAAGGAGGATTCATAAAAGGAGATAAGACAAAGCACATTTCACCAAAGTTATTTTTCACACATGATCTTCAAAAGAATGGTGATATCAATGTGCAATATATTCGTTCAAGTGATAATATGGATGATTTGTTCACAAAATCTCTACCGACGTCAACCTTCAAGAAGCTAGTGTACAAGATCGGGATGCGAAGGCTCAAGGATGTGAATTGATGCTCTCATCAGGGGGAGTTAATGTGCATTGCACTCTTTTTCCCTTACAAGGTTTTATCCCACTGGATTTTCCTTACAGGGTTTTTAACGAGGTAACCAATAGACGCATTTCTAAACATGTGTACTCTTTTTCCTTTTCTAGAATTTTTTTTCCCATTGGGTTTTATTTTAGTTAAGGTTTTAATGAGGCACATTACTTATCGAGTAGACATTCAAGGGGGAGTGTTATGAATAGAATTCTATTTGGAGTGAATGTCTATCTTGTAGAGAGTTTTACTTTGTGACTAAGTCATTTTTTCCCTATAAATAGAGAGGTCTTACCCCATTGTAAATCATCCCAAAATTCAATAAGAATTTCCTATCTCTCTTTCTCTGCAATATTGTTCTTGTTCTTTTATTATTTTATAACATATACATGTATATAAATTGTATAATTTATGTACATTGGGGTCCTTTAAAATATTCACCTCTATAGATCCATTTTTAAACCAAAAAAAAAAGAAGAAAAATCACGATATGTTGCTTTCCTTGGTTTAGCTCATGTGAAAATAAAGGAACAGAAAGGCCAAAAAGGCATGGAAAAGTAAGAAGACAAGCATTATCCTTCGTGCTTTTACTCTCGTCCTCACCATATGAAACAACAGAAATGACACGGCATCATACTTCGTGCATTACCTCTCATAATCATTGCACGGGATCACCCGTCATGCATTAACTCTCAAAATATTGGCATGGAATTCGAGAGTTATTGTAGCTTCTTTAGGTGATTTTAGATGTGTGTGCAAAATTCCAGGTCATTCGGAGGTGTTTTGATCGGGTTTTTGATCAAATGCGTATTTCGGAAGTTTTTGAAGAACTTAGGCTTGAATCCGATGTGATTTGATGGTTTTAGCATGGTTTGATGTGTTTTGATGATTGGAACAAGTTTGAATGATGTTTTGGGATGAGTTGGTGTTTTTGGTTGAGGTCTCGGGGGCCTCGGGGTGAGTTCGGATGGTTAAACGGAGAGTTTTGGAATTTGCATGTTGCTGAAGCATGCTGCAACTGGTATTTTTGCTTCTGCGAGTTTTGGACCGCAGAAGCGGACACGCTTAGGCAAAGGATTGACCGCAGAAGTGGTGAAGAGGCCTGGGCGCTGGTTCCGCAGAAGCGATAGGGTAGCCGCAGAAGCGGTATCGCTTATGCGATGGTGTAACCGCAGAGGCAGTTGGGCTCGAGTTTGGTATTTCCGCAAAACGGAAGGAAATCCGCAGGAGCGGAGTCGCAGAAGTGACTTGTTGACCGCAGAAGTGGTCGTGGCCTTCATTTGAAATTTCCGCAGAAGTGGAAGGAAAGTTGCAGAAGCTATCCGCTTAAGCGAGAAAGGGACCGCAAAAGCGAAAAGAGCTGGGCAGACTTATAATATTTCCTCCGCGAGCTAGGTCTTATTTTCACCATTATTGAGCAACCTTTGGAGATTTTTGACGAGGATTAAGGAGGGTTTCGATAGGAATTGATTGGAGGCGAGTCTCGTGATCTAGAATCATCATTTTATTGAAGAATCAACACTTTAATTCATGGAAATTTGATTAAAAATGGAAGAACTAAGGGTTGACTTTTGAAATGGAAATTTGGAGTTTGAGGGAGCATTTGAGCTTGGATTTTGGTAAATTTGATATGTATAGACTCGTGGTGAGTTAAGAAATTCGGTGATGTGAATTTTCTAATTTTTCGAGAAGTGGGCCCG
The DNA here is from genome assembly GCA_026770625.1 of Nicotiana glauca. Classification (NCBI taxonomy): domain Eukaryota; kingdom Viridiplantae; phylum Streptophyta; class Magnoliopsida; order Solanales; family Solanaceae; genus Nicotiana; species Nicotiana glauca. Next base: position 22,845 of record MU724164.1, on the reverse strand, counting down.
GGGCTCGAATTTTGTCAATTTCGTGATTTTCGATATTTTTCGAGTCTTTTCGATTGGCTTATGTTCCCTTAGCCTATTGTAAAGTAACCCTTGTGATTTTGATCAGATTCGACACACGAGGAGGTCGATTCGAGGGGAAAAGGAATAGCGAGCTAGACTTTTGGCCGGCTTGAGGTGAGTAATAGACGTAAATGATGTCCTGAGGGTTTGAAACCCCGGAATTTCACATTGTAACGCTATATTGAGGCGAGACACGCGCTCTATGACGAGTGTAGGGTCATTTGTGGTTGGGGATTGTGACTTTGTCCGTCCCGAGTGATGTTTATACAGTGTTTTCGAATAAGACTTGTTTGAAAATCATTCTACTTGGATTAAATTGTTATATTTGGGCTTTGTGCCGATTATTTGAATCCTTCAGGGATTGCTATCACTGTTTTCACATTATTTGACTTGCTGATTGATTTCATTCCTAAGTTTAAATACTGTTTTGAAATGCTCAGCCATCTTTCTAAGACTTGAAAACAAAAACACTATTTTTATTGACATTCTGAGCTGAGAACTTATTATTTTAATATTGCCCGAGAGGCTTATGTGAATTTATGGACTGAGCATGGATCGGGCTGCGCGCCGCAGCGGTATTATATTGATATTGAGGCCGAGAGACTGGTTGGTGCCACGAGATGGCTTGATTATTTGCGCTTGGACTGTAGGAGCCCCTCCGGAGTCTGTACACACCCCCAGTGAGTGCCGTCGACGTTAAATGGATCGGACTTCACGCGGCAGTGGGTACTAGAGTGTACCATTCTATGTGTTGCATTGCATTCATACATTTGATATTTATCTGGTTTACTTGTCTTAGTATTTCTGTACCTATTAAATGTTCTGGACTGCCAGTTATACCTTACTTTGTATTATTCCATGATTTCTTACTCTCAGCCTTTATTTATGTTTATTAGTCACTGGGTTGGAGTACTCACATTACTCCCGGCACCTTGCGTGCAGATCTAGGTACCCCACATGCTGAGTGAGGACTTGATTAGCAGTACAACATCATCTGGGAGCATCGAGGTAGCTGCAAGGCGTTCGCAGCCTTGATCTCTCCCTTCTATCTCATTCCTTTATTCCGTATTTTTCCTAGACAGACTTGTATTAGATGGATATTCTATGTTAGAGGCTCGTGTTCGTGATACCGGATTCTATTGGGCTATGTTGTGATATTTTTTATTGAACTTTCGCAGGCTTTATTATAAATTATGAACTTGAATGTAATGACTTAGTAAATTTCCTGTGTTAATTATCTAAAATTCGAGTAAGAATTTGGGTTAATACTGTATATGGTCGGGCTTGCCTAGCAGTGTGTTGGGAACCATCATGATCGGGGTTGGGGTCATGGCGAGTTGGTATCAGAGCCTAGGTTACTTGGTCTCGCGAATCATGAGCCGATTTAGTAGAGTCTCATGGATCGGTACGGAGACATCTGTATTTATCCTCTAGAGGCTGCAGAACCTTTAGGAAAAACTTCATATTCTTGGAATTCTTGTCGTGCTACTTTATGGATTCGAGAACTAAACTTCTGTATTCTATTCTCTCGCAGATGGCGAGGAATCATACTACCAGACGTGGCGGACGACCACCAGTACCACCTACTGAGGCCACTAAAGGTCATGGACGCGGTCGTGGTCGAGGCAGAGCAGCGAGGACAACACCTTTTGATCCACCAGTTGCCCCAGTTCAGGACCATACTTCAGCCGTGGATGCTCCAGCAGCACCTGTTCAGGCACCGACAATGCCCATTGTGATTCCGAGTCTCCAGGAGGCCTTGGCTCAGATATTATCAGTTTGTACTGTCCTGGCTCAGGAAGTTTCAGCCACTACTACAGCAGCTACTTCGCAGGTCGGGGGAGGCAATCAGACCCCCGCTGCTCGCACACCTGAGCAGGTTGCGTAGGGATTGCAGACACCGGGAGCATCTCCAGCTCAGCCGGTTGCCCCAGTTCATGACTATGTGGTTCCAGCTATGCCCGACGATGAGCAGTGTTGTCTCGAGAGATTTTCCTCCGACATTTAGTGGTGCTGAGGGCGAGGATGGCCAGGTTTTCTTAACAAGTGTCAGCGTATGCTTCGCACCGCAGGGATTTTGGAATCGAGTGATGTGGATTTTACTACCTTCCAGTTCTTAGGGGCTGCATTTACCTGGTGGGAGGATTTTGAGAGGCGTAGGCCTGTTGGTGCAGCGCCCCTTACATGGGAGAAGTTCTCCACTCTTTTCCTAGATAAGTATGTACCACAGTCCCATAGAGAGGAGCTGTATCATCAGTTTGAGTGATTGACCCAGGGGGACATGTCTGTGACCCAGTACAAGATGAGATTTTCGCAGTTGACCTGTCATGATACTTGGATGATCCCGACGGATTGAGAGAGGATTTGGAGGTTCGTGGATGGCCTTAACTATTCACTCTGTATTCTGATGACTAGAGAGAGAGTATTGGGTGCCTCGTTTGAGGAGGTAGTTAACATTGCTCGTGATATCGAGATGGTTCGCCGCAGGTAGCATGAGGAGAGGGAGGCCAAGAGGCCTCGGGGTTCAGGTAGTTTTAGTGGTGCTCCATCTAGGGGCCAGTTCCAGCGTGGTAGAGGCCATTCATTCAGGCCTCCTCAGTCAGCCCGTCCAGAGTATAATGGGGCGTCTTCAGGCCGCGGTCATCAGGGGTTCCAGCAGGGGAAGCCTTCACTTAGTGCCCTCCCAGCTCAGAGCTCATCTCATGCCCCTTCAGCTCAGGGTTCTTCTGCGCTGAGTGCATCAGCTGGTCATTCTGGTGCGAGGGGTTCCCTTCAGTCCCCTTCTCTAGCACCTGGTAGTTGCTACGAGTGCGGTGAGTTTGGTCATATGAGGAGGCAGTGTCCTCGACTTCGTGGTGGTCAGTCTCAGCAGAGGGATCAACCCTCGTCTTCTGCTCTAGCTTCTTTTGCACCCCCCCAGTCAGCTAGGGGTGGAGGCCAGACAGCCAGCGGTCGCCCCAGGGGTGGAGGTGGATCCGGCGGTGGCCAGGCTCGATTTTATGTTATTCCAGGCAGGACAGATGCCATTGCATCAGATGCGATTATTACAGGTATTATCTCAGTCTGCCACACGGGTGCCTTTGTCTTATTTGATCCCGGTTCTACCTATTCTTATGTGTCCTCATATTTTTCTCATCATTTGGGTATGACCCGAGGGTGTCTTGCTTTACCTGTGCACGTATCTACCTCGGTGGGCGATACTATTATTGTAGACCATGTGTATCGGTCTTGTCTTGTGACTATTGGGGGTCTGGAGACCCGAGTTGATTTATTGCTATTGAGCATGGTAGACTTTGATGTTATTCTGGGCATGTACTAGTTATCTCCGTGTCATGCTATTCTTGACTATCACGCTAAGACAGTCACCTTGGTCATGCCGGGTATTCCGAGAATCGAGTGGCGAGGTGTGACTGACTATGTTCCGAGTAGAGTTATTTCTTTCTTAAAGGCCCAACGTATGGTTGGGAAGGGTTTCCTTTCATATTTGGCGTTTGTGAGAGATCTTGGAGCTGAGACTCCTAGCCTTGATTTTATTCCTGTTGTGAGGGATTTCCCTAATGTACTTCCCGCAGACCTGCCGGGCATGCCACCAGATAGGGATATTGATTTTGGTATTGACCTGGTGCCGGGAACTCGGCCCATTTCCATTCTTCCGTATCGCATGGCACTAACGAATTTGAAAGAATTAAAGGATCAGCTTCAAGAGCTCCTAGAAAAGGGGTTCATTCGGCCTAGTGTGTCACCGTGGGGTGCACTGGTTCTATTTGTGAAAATGAAAGATGGCACAATGAGAATGTGCATTGACTACATGCAATTGAAAAAAGTAACAGTGAAGAACAAGTATCCCCTGCCTCGTATTGTTGATTTATTTGACTAGCTTCAGGGGGCAAGGGTATTCTCCAAGATTGATCTCTGTTCAGGATATCACCAGTTGAAGATCAGGGATATTATGAAGACTGCTTTCAAGACTAGGTATGGGCACTATGAGTTTCTTGTTATGTCCTTTGGGCTGACTAATGCCCCGGCAGCGTTCATGCATTTGATGAAAAGTGTATTTCGGCCATATCTGGATTGATTTGTTATTGTTTTTATTGATGATATCTTGGTGTACTCGCGTAGCCAGGAGGAGCACGCGCAACATTTGCGAGTGGTATTACAGAGATTTGGGGAGGAGAAGCTTTATGCAAAGTTCTGCAAATGTGAGTTTTGGCTGAGTTATGTGGCTTTCCTGGGGCACGTGGTGTCTAACGATGGTATTCAGGTTGAGCCAAAGAAGATAGAGGCGGTTCAGAGTTGGCCTAGACCGTCCTCTGCCATAGAGATTCGTAGTTTCCTCGGTTTGGCGGGTTATTATCGCCGGTTCGTCCAGAGTTTTTCATCTATTGCTTCGCCCTTGACCAAGTTGACGCAGAAGGGTGCTCCATTTGTATGGTCGGACGAGTGCGAGGAGAGCTTCCAGAAGCTCAAGACAGCTTTGACCACAACTCCAGTATTAGTCTTGCCATCAGCTTCAGGTTCTTACACTGTCTATTGTGATGCTTCGAGAGTCGGGATTGGCTGTGTATTGATGCAGGAGGGTAGAGTGATATCTTATGCTTCTCGTCAGTTGAAGCCCCATGAGAAGAACTACCCTGTTCATGACTTAGAGTTGGATGCTATAGTTCATGCTTTGAAGATTTGGAGGCACTACTTATATGGAGTATCTTGTGAGGTATTCACCGATCATCGCAGCCTTCAGCATTTGTTCAAGCAGAAGGATCTTAATTTGAGGCAGCGGAGGTGGCTTGAGTTGCTAAAGGATTATGACATTACTATTCTGTATAATCCGGGGAAGGCCAATGTGGTGGCCGATGCTTTGAGCCAAAAAGCAGTTAGTATGGGGAGTTTGGCGTGCATTCCAGTTGGGGAGAGGCCCTTCGCAGTTGATGTTCAGGCGTTGGCCAATCGGTTTGTGAGATTAGATATTTCAGAGCCCAATCGGGTATTGGATTGCGTGGTTTCTCGGTTTTCCTTATATGATCGCATCAGAGAGCGCCAGTATGATGATCCGCACTTGCTTGTCCTCAAGGATAGAGTCATCATGGCGACGCCAGAGATGTGACCCTTGGTGATGATGGTGTATTGAGGATGCGGGTTCGAATTTGTGTGCCCAATGTAGATGGGCGTAGAGAGTTGATTCTTGAGGAGGCCCACAGCTTGCAGTATTCCATTCATCCCGGTGCTGCGAAGATGTATCAGGATTTGAGGCAGTACTACTGGTGGAGGAGAGTGAAGAAAGATATTGTGGGTTATGTAGCTCGGTGTCTCAACTGTTAGCAGGTGAAATATGAGCATCAGAGACCGGGTGGTGTACTTCAACGGATGGATATTCCAGAGTGGAAGTGGAAGAGGATTACTATGGATTTTGTGAGTCGTCTCCCTCGGACCTTAAGGAAGTTTGATTCGATTTGGGTGATTGTGGATCGGCTGACCAAGTCCGCGCACTTCATTCTGGTGTATACTACCTATTCTTCAGAGCGGCTGGCAGGGATTTTCATCCGGGAGATTGTTCGGTTGCATGGGGTCCCAGTTTCTATTATCTCAGATAGGGGTACTCAGTTCACTTCCCAATTTTGGAGGACTTTTTAGCGAGAGTTGGGTACACAGGTGGAGCTGAGCACATCGTTTTATCCTCAGACGGACGGGCAGTCTAAGTGTACCATTCATATATTTGAGGACATGTTGCGTGCCTGTGTTATTGATTTTGGAGGTTCTTTGGCTGAGTTCTTGCCACTTGCAGAGTTTGCCTACAACAACTATCAATCCAAAATTCAGATGGCGCCGTATGAGGCCTTATATGGGAGACGGTGTAGATCTCCGATGGGTTGGTTTGAGCCCAACGAGGCTAGGCTATTGGGTATAGAGTTAGTTCAGGATGCCTTAGAGAAGGTGAAAGTGATTCAGGAGAGACTTCGAACAACTCAGTCGCGTCAGAGAGTTATGCGGACCGAAAGTTTCGAGATGTATCTTATATGGTGGGCGAGAAGGTCTTGCTGAAGGTTTCGCCCATGAAGGGCATTATGAGGTTTTGAAAGAAAGGGAAGTTGAGTCCGCGGTTCATTGTGCCTTTTGAGGTACTTAGGAGGATTGGGGAGGTGGCCTATATGCTTGCCTTGCCACCCAGCTTGTCGGGGGTTCATCCGGTATTTCATGTATCTATGCTCCGGAAGTATGTTGGGGACCCGTCGCATGTGTTGGACTTCAGCATGGTCCAGTTGGATGATGATTTGACCTATGATGTGGAGCTGGTGGCTATTTTGGGTCGTCAGGTTCGGAAATTGAGATCAAAGGATATAGCTTCGGTGAAGGTGCAGTGGAGAGGTCGGCCCGTGGAGGAGGCTACCTGGGAGATCGAGCGGGAGATGCGGAGCAGATATCCTCACCTATTTGAGACTTCAGGTATGTTTCTTGACCCGCTCGAGGATGAGCGTTTGTTTAAGTTGGGGAGGATGTGACGACCCAACCCGTCGCCTCATATGTTACAGCCCCGTTTCCCCCATTTTTTCTTCTTCATGTTTCATTATCGGCTTTTGGTGTGTTAGAGTTAAATTGGATTGGGTTTGGTAGGAAATGAGACACTTAGTCTCTTTAAGGAAGGTTTGTTTTGGAAAAGTCAATCGGACGTTGCCTTATGAGTTAGAAGGATCGGATGTGATTTTTGGTGATTTTGTTAGCTTCGGGGGGAGGAGGGGGTGGTAATTTATGACTTAGGAGTGCGATCGGAAGTGATTTTGAAGGTCCGATGTAGAATTAGGCTTGAATTGGCGAAGTTAGTATTTTGACGAATTCCGGTTGATAGGTGAGATTTTGATCCGAGGGTCGGAATGGAATTCTGAGAGTTTCTGTAGCTTCGTTAGGTGATTTTGGATGTGTGTGAAAACTTTCAGGTCAATCGGAGGTGTTCTGGTCGGGTTTTTGATCAAATGCGTATTTCGGAAGTTTTTGAAGAACTTAGGCTTGAATCCGATGTGATTAGATGGTTTTAGCGTGGTTTGATGTGTTTTGATGATTGGAACAAGTTTAAATGATGTTTTGAGATGTGTTGGTGTTTTTGGTTGAGGTCCCGGGGGCCTCGGGGTGAGTTCGGATAGTTAAACAGAGAGTTTTGGAATTTGCATGTTGCTGAAGCCTGCTGCAACTGGTATTTTCGCTTCTGCGAGTCTTGGACCGTAGAAGCGGACACGCTTAGGAGAAGGATTGACTGCAGAAGTGGTGAAGAGGACTGGGTGCTTGTTCCACAAAAGCGATCGGGTAGCCGCAAAAGTGGTATCGCTTATGCGATAGTGTAACCGCAAAAGCGGTTGGGCTCGAGTTTGGTATTTCTGCAAAAGCGGAAGGAAATCCGCAGGAGTGGAGTCGCAGAAGTGACTTGTTGACCGCAGAAGCGGTCGTGGCCTTCATTTGAAATTTCCGTAGAAGTGGAAGGAAAGTCGCGGAAGCGGTCCCGCTTAAGCGAGAAAGGGACCGCAAAAGCGAAAAGAGCTGGGCAGACTTATAATATTTCCTCCGCGAGCTAGGTCTTATTTTCACCATTGTTGAGCAACCTTGGGAGCTTTTTGACGAGGATTAAGGAGGGTTTCGATGGGAATTGATTGGATGTGAGTCTCGTGATCTAGAATCATCATTTTATTGAAGAATCAACACTTAAATTCATGGAAATTTGATTAAAAATGGAAAAACTAGGGCTTGACTTTTGAAATGGAAATTTGGAGTTTGAGGGAGCATTTGAGCTCGGATTTTGGTAAATTTGTTATGTATAGACTCGTGGCGAGATAAGGAATCCGGTGATGTAAATTTTCTGATTTTTCAAGAAGTGGGCCCGGGGCTCGGGTTTTGTCAATTTCGTGATTTTCGATATTTTTCGAGGCTTTTCGACTGGGTTATGTTCCCTTAGCCTATTGTAACGTATTCCTTGTGGTTTTGATCAGATTCGATGCACGAGGAGGTCGATTCGAGGGGAAAAGGCATAGCGAGCTAGACTTTTGGCCGGCTTGAGGTGAGTAATAGATGTAAATGATGTCCTGAGGGTTTGAAACCCCAGAATTTCATATTGTAATGCTATATTGAGGCGATACACGCGCTCTATGACGAGTGCGGGGTCGTTTGTGGTTGGGGATTGTGACTTTTTCCGTCCCGAGTGATGTTTATACAGTGTTTTCAAATAAGACTTGTTTGAAAATCATCCTACTTGGATTAAATTGTTATATTTGGGCTTTGTGCCGATTATTTGAATCCTTCAGGGATTGCTATCACTGTTTTCACATTATTTGACTTGCTAATTGATTTCAGTCCTAAGTTTAAATACTGTTTTGAAATGCTCAGCCATCTTTCTAAGACTTGAAAATAAAAACACTATTTTTATTGACATTCTGAGCTGAGAACTTATTATTTTAATATTGCCCGAGAGGCTTATGTGAATTTATGGACTGAGCATGGATCGGGCTGCGCGCCGCAGCGGTATTATATTGATATTGAGGCCGAGAGCCTGGTTGTTGCCACGAGATGGCTTGATTATTTGCGCTTGGGCTGTAGGAGCCCCTTCGGAGTTTGTACACACCCCCAGTGATTACCGTCGACGTTAAATGGATCGGGCTGCACGCCGCAGCGGGTACTAAAGTATATCATTCTATGTGTTGCATTACATTCATGCATTTGATATTTATCTGGTTTATTTGTCATAGTATTTCTCTACCTTATTTCATCGGTGAGTTGCTTCATGATTAAATGTTCTGAACTGCCAGTTATAGCTTACTTTGTATTATTCCATGATTTCTTACTCTCAACCTTTATTTATGTTTATTAGTCACTGGGTCGGAGTACTCACATTAGAGGCTCGTGTTCGCGACACCGGATTCTATTGGGCTTTGCTGTGATATTTTTATTGAACTTCCGCAGGCTTTATTATAAATTATGAACTTGAATGTAATGACTTAGTAAATTTCATGTGTTAATTATCTAAAATCCGAGTAAGAATTTGGGTTAATGCTGTATATGGTCGGACTTGCCTAGCTGTGTGTTGGGCGCCATCATGACCGGGGTTGGGGTCGTGATAATTACCCTTCGTGCTTTTACACTCGTCCTCACCATATGAAACAACAAAAACGACACGGCATCATCCTTCGTGCATTACCTCTCATAATCATGGCACGAGATCACCCGTCGTGCATTAACTCTCAAAATATCGGCATGGCATCACCCTTCGTTCATTAACTCTCAAATCATGGCATGATATCACCCTTTGTGCATTAACACTCACTCACAATATCGTGCACGACATCAACCTTCATGCTTTACACTCTTCCTCATCCAATGAATAGAAACAATGCATCCCGGCAAGGGAATCAACAATATAAATAATAACATCCGGGCAAAGGAATAAAAAAAAAACAACATCCTGGCAAGGGAATTAACTATAAAGAATCTCGTTTCAACAGTTAACTTCACATAATAAGTCTCAACTTGAGTCAATACATAACAATGGTCAATTACCTAGAAATATCATAAGTATTATTAAACATGGATAATCATTAATTTAAGCATGGATAATACATAATAAGAGTCACAACGACAATGGTATAAAACTCACGGGCATGCTTGATACCAATGTATAGATACTTGTTACCACACCTATACGTCGTGCTCAACACTAAGACGTAGCAAATAAGACTAAAATACCTATTCGCTCAAGTTAAGGTTAGGCCAAACACTTACCTCGATTTCACGGTAAAAAATCAAGCCTCAAATACCGCTTTACCTCTCGGTTCCACCTCTAATCTGCTTGTATCTAGTCATAAATTACTTAATAACATCAATATATGCTAAACAAACCAATTCTAATGCATGAATATAGATTTTCCAATGTTATCTCCAAAAAGTAAAAAATCAACCCCGGACCCGCTTGGTCAAAACTCGAAGTTCGAATAAAAACCCGACCACACATTCACCCACGAACTCAAATAAGCAATTAGTTTTGAAATCGGATATCAATTTGAGGTCCAAAGCTCAAAAATTCAAAAATCCTAACTTCTACCCAAAAACATCTAATTTCCTATGAAAAACCCTAGATTTTGAAGTGAAATTATTTAAAAAAATGAATTAGATTGAAAAAGATGAGTTAGAAATCACTTACTTATGATTTGGAGAAGTTTGAGTCTTTGAAAAATCGCCCTCCTAGGGATGATTAGGGTTCGAAATTTTGAAGAATGAAGTTGAAATCCCATCCAAATGATGTGTGGTTCAGGTGCAGATGTCACAATTGCGATAGGAGCTTCGCAATTGCGAAGCTCGCAAATGTGAGACGGGCTTCGCAATTGCGAACCTGCTGCATGTTTGCTCCTTTCGCAATTACGATGACTCCTCCTCCTTGATGGCTTCACAATTGCGAAGGAAAGTTCGCAAATACGAACATGGCAGGCTTGGGCTTTCTTCACAAATACAATCAAGCCCTTACAATTGCCAAGCCTGTTGGGCTTGCAATTGCGAAGCCAGACCTCGCAATTGCGAGATTAGAGCATGCAACACATACCAGTTGCAACAACAATTTTCTCTAAGTCCAAACACACTCCACGGTCTATCCAAAAACTCATCTGAGCCCTCGGGACTCCAAACCAAATATGGCGCAAGTCTAAAAATATCATATAGACTTGCTCGTGCGATCAAATCATCAAAATAACATCAACAACTACGAATTTAACCTCAAATTCATGAAACTCATAAGATAGTTCAAAATTTTTATTTTCTCAACCGAAGGTCCGATTTATACCAAATCAACTCCAATTCATACCAAATTTTATAGATTTGACTTAATTATTATTTTAAACCTATATCGGGCTCCGAAATCAAGATACATTCCCTCTACCATCAAGAACACACAACATTTTATTTCCAAAAGTCTTTATATTTTCTAGCAAATAATTTTCTTTAAAAATTCTTTTCTCGGGCTAGGGCCTCGGAATTCGATTCTGGGCATACGCCTAAGTCCCATATTTTACTACGGACCCTACGGAACCGTCAAATTTTGGGTTCGAGTCCGTTTATCAAAAATATTAATCGAAGTTAACTTTAATCAATTTTAAAGCTCAAATTCATTATTTTTCTTAAATTTCACATAAAAGCTTTCCGGAAATAGCCCGGATTGCACACGCAAATCGAGATAAAACAAAAGAAGGTTTTTAAGTCCTCAAAATACACATTTGATTTCTAAAATAAGAGATGACCTTTTGGGTCACCAATGCGAGCCATGTATCGCAAATGCGAGAGGAGGCCTGTGCAGCTTTCTTCGCAAATGCGAAGTGTTTATCGCAAATGCGATGACTGCCTGTAGTTCTGAAGCATACCAACATTTTCTAAGCCGAAATTTTCACTCCGTGGCCTATCTAAAACTCACTCGAGCCCTCGGGGCTCCAAACCAAATATGCACTCCAACCTAAAAACATCACACGGACTTATTCGTATGATCAAATCACCCAAATAATGTCACGAACATCGAATTAAACCTCATGATCAATGAAATTTCTCAAAACTTCTTAAACATCAAATTTTGCATTTTAGATCCGAATCACGTCAAATGGATTTTGTTTCTCACCAAACTTTACCGACAACACATATAAATTATATTGAACCTGTACCGTGTTCCGAAACCATAATACGGGCCCGATACCACAAGTTTCACATAACATTTTACTTTTAAAAACCTTTATATTTTTCAGAAAATAATTTTTTTCAAAAATTCATCTCTCAGGCTTGGGACCTCGGAATTCGATTTGGGGCATACGCCCAAGTCCCATATTTTTCTACGGACCCTCCGGGACCGTCAAATTACAAGTCCGGGTCCATTTATCCAAAACGTTGATCGAAGTCAAATTAATTTATTTTATAGTCAAAATTTATTATTTTTTTTATAGATTTTCACATATAAGCTTTCCGGCTACATGTTCGGACTGTGCATGCAAATTGAGGTGAGATGAAAAGGAGACTTTTAGGCCTCGAAAGGCTAAATTTAATTTAAAAACAAGTGATGACCTTTTGGGTCATCACAATAGCCTATTATGTAGCCTTACATGATTTCTTACTTCTTACTCCCTGCACCCCGTATGCAGATTCAGGCGCTGCTGATCCTGCTTGCGAGGGTGAGAGCTCCCCGCAGATTTTGGAGTTCACGAGGTAGCTGCTCTGCGTCCGCATCCCTGTTCTTCTCCCCCTTTATCTCATTTCTTTCTCTTTCAGTGATTCTGTAATAGCTTTGTAGACACTTCAGACTTGTATTATATTGATATATGCTCATGACTGATGACAACCCGGTATTGGGCTATGTTGGATTTGATTTCCGCAAACTGTAATGTTCACTGCTTATTATTTTGGGAGTTTATCATGTTTAAGACCTAATACTTGTTATTTTAATTGCTTAAAAATTGAATTGGGAATATGTTGGCTGGACTTGTCTTCACGAGAGGCGACATTACGATCGAGTTCTGGTTTTGGGTCGTGACAATTTTTCCTTACTGTTGTTGGAGTTGGTTTACTGCTGGAAGTGGAAGGATTACCCAAAATAGGAGGAGATTTGTAACTAGGTTTGTTTTTGTGCCTCAATGACTTTCTCTTGTAACCTTGCTTGTTTGATCACAAACTTCAAAGTTATAGGCTTTAATAGGTTTATACCAAACCTGAATTTCCTCCTTCAAGGCTCCCATAAAGTTGGATAAGAAGTGTGACTCATTCAACACAGGGTTTTTCACAAGCATTTGGGCTTTTAGATCCTCAAATCTTCCCAGAATAGAAACTCATCCACAGTACCTGTTTGCGTCAACTTATTAAACTCCTCCAATGTATCTTCCAGAAATTCTCCACCAAATCTGCTATACAGTTCTTCCTTCAACTCCACCCAACCTGTTATTCCTCTGCTCAATACTAAGGAGTTATACTAATTTCAGCTAAACCATAAAAGTAAAGCGCAACCGCTTTCACCTTTTAATTATCAGGAGTTCTATACAAGTTAAAATATCTTTCACATCTGCGGATCCATACCTTAGGTTCATAACCTTTGAAACTGGGCAACTCCCAATTAGGAGGGGTATTGGAACCATTTGAAGTCTGTTTAGCCTTCTGTCTTGAGCTGTAATGGGCAACAATATATCTCCTTGTGGTTGGTCACCAGCGACTCTGTTTGGTACCTTTTCTAGAACCGTCAACCTCTCTAGAATATGTTCTAGAGTTTCTTGAATCCCCGTTTGCATAGTGCGACATGCCTGCTGATATTTAGCACTTTTTAAAACACTTCGTCATATTGAGTAAGCCTATGATCCACTACCTCAGAACGAATTTCGTCCATTATTTTGACCACACAAATTGCATGAATCAAAGCTCTGATACCAAATGTCAGAACCTGACTATCAATGAACCAATATCTAACAAATTAAAGTGAATTGAAACGAATTTTTTAGAATAATTTTCTAGGTTTATGATTACTGTAAAGGAAATGACAAAATTACAATATAGAAATTGAATTAACCGAAATTAAAACTAATTCTACTGCGACTTTATCGATAGGCCATAGCTGCAAAGAGGAAGATAAGAATGAATTAGACGAGGAGAGAAGAAGAAGAGAAAAAATAAGAGAAAAGGAATTTTTGGGAGAGGAAATACCGAATTCAGTTATGCCTTCTCTCCCCTGGTTGTTAGCCTTTATCAGTGTTGTCCGCTGAATTAGAAGCCTATTGACGTGGCTCGATCAGAGCCCTTGATGCTCATTAATTCCTATTTAATCTTGGTCGTCGCTTCTATTTAGCTAATTTCTACTCCTACTAAATAATTTAGAAATGTGAATGGGTAATGGTTCATGACAAATGATTCCACGCTAAAGTTCATCCCCAAAACTTATTTCATTGAAATCGCATAACATAATTCTTTTTACCAAAAAAAAGCAACTTGACATTAGGCCTCATGACAAGAACCGTCTGATTTTTATAGGTTGATCTTTAGCTCTTCATTCTTTTCATTTCACTCTGCACACAATCTTGTATCAAATAATAATGACGATGAATTTGCAACAACAGAAACAGAAAACAGAAAACAGAAAATAGAACAGATACTATTAACGAAGAAGGTCAGCCAAAATACTAGAATCATGGATCAATGATGGATACGTTGACATCAAAGAATATACTAAAATTAACAAAATTATATTTCAGTGAATTTTTTGGCAACTGAAATTATAGCATCATTGCTTATCTTATTACTTGCCTCCTTAAGTATGATTTGTAATGTGTTGCAAACAAAGACTCTCAAATTATTCAAAGAAGATGCTGATTAATAATTAAGTTATTGTGATTCTTATCAAAAAAAAAAAATAGTAATCATGATGCATATCCTGCATCAAAAAAAGAACATATGTCTAACTAGGAAAAGAATTACAGATAACAAAAGTTGTCGACGGATTGAATACTTATGTAGAACTAGAATTTTGTTACAAGAAAAAGACGCAATAATGTTGTCCGTGTATCAGAGAGAAACTAATGCGCAAGACACTCAAATTACAAAGAAAATACATATTGAAAAAAGCAAACTGTACAATCATTAATGCATATAAGTATCAATCTAAGTGGAACATATGCAATTATTTTGTTCTTGATATTTTGATGTATTGTATTTTTAATGAAGCAATTTACTACAAATAATCCACGCATTTAAAAAGATTTTAGTGAAAATTAAATCGCTTGCTTATTTTTCCACTGATTGCAAAGGAGAAAGAAGATCAAATATAGAACAAAAGCAGCATAATCGGGCTAGGAAGCTCTGCAACACAAACAAGAGTAGCATGCACTAAAACGCTAGACAACTTCTAAATGGTCTTCTTTATATTACTCCCTCCGGTTCATAATAAGTGTCTTTTTACTTTTAGCACCCCCATTAAGAAAATACTAAATCCTATACAAAATTACCTAGTGTGGCTAAACTACCCTTATTAAATATTGGGCACATGATTATAGTGGCATTTTTTAGGGATATGCACATAAGGGTAAAAGAGTAAAAACAAATTGAATTTTTTCTTGATTACCTAACTAGACACTTATTTTGGACCAAAATCAAAAAGTAAAAGAGACATATTATGGACCGGAGGGAGTACGTATTTGTCACTTTTCGTGCCTTAAATGTGTGAAAATTAAAGACTTCTAAGGGACAATAATATATTAAGATTCAAGACGTATGGTCCACGGTCAAATGCTTTGAGTGATTATAATTCGGAGTATGTAAAAGTTTTGCAAAATCAAAGTAAATCTATTAATAGCCCAAGTCATAGGGAGCAAACTACAGATTTAGTTTCTGAGGAGATCAGAAATCTAGCAAAGTTGTAAACTTGCGCATAAATAAGTCAATTTTCACTCAAAATGTCAAACCTAAAGGAAAATATAAAATTCTATCCTTTGGCTTTCAGATCTCCATATGAAATGAAATACCATCTAGTCAATTTCAAGTCAGCTAAAATATAATGTAACCTAACCAAAAAATATAAATATAATCAAGACAATTTAATACTTGAGAAGAGTTATCCAGCAAGGGGAGAAGAAATTAAGCATTTACAACAAATTGTGTATCTAAGTTCAACTTGTCTTAGGCCTCAAAGTCGCAATTCCATCGTATGGTTACTTGGGTATCCGAACAAGTCTAGTAGATCCCCTCAAACGCGAGTGTACCCGTTGACGCCCCACGAAAGTCCTGGCCGATTCTTGATTTTAAAATATAGCTCATCATTCTGACTGTAACCATAACCTACGACAAGAATTTCATGACGCCATAGTACTCCATTTGGATAACGAAGTACATCTTCATTCTGCATAGGAAAATAAACACCCTGAAACAAAAGTAGATTAAACTGAACAGGTTTTTGAGAAAATATAATAAACTTGAATCAAGCCTTCATTTTAAAAATAAATATCCCAAAATACATGTTTTTTAATCCATACAAAATTTCTAAACATTACTGACTGGTTAAGCATAGAAAAGTGTACAATGAATTTTCATTTATAATCAATTTTCAGATTATATGAAAGTCATATAATACTTGATGTTCTTTTTATGAAAATTAATAAAAGAAGACATGAGAAGAAGATAGTGTAGTAGTTCCTGTATTATCAAGGAATTTATGGGAACAAAAAATATAAAATTAAACATTTAAACTTAAATTTGCAATTTCAAAAAGTCTTACCCCATTAGAGATAAACACTCCATAGTCCTCTACTCCCAATTTGTTATTTGTGTCCGTATGTATATCATCTATTTCTATATAATCCGTTTTGTCTTAATTCTGCTGCAAAAAAATAAAATAAAAATAATAATAAAATAATATTAAAACTGGCATAAGATGCCCATTTCATCAGCAAGCACCTTCCAATAAGAAAAACACATAAAAAACCAAGACTTTCATGCACATATGATATGATATACATCCATTATTAGATCAAATACACAAATCTAATTTAGTTAAAAGATTGAATCCTATATTAAACTAGCAGGGTATTGCTCATGCAATGCACGACCAAAATGAGTAAGAACGAAATTATGTAATTCACTACACGCTAACCATGCACAACTTCATAATGCGGGAGCTTAGTGTCATCTCTTTTAGCTGATTTGATGAGCTACCAACTTTTTCATCTGGAATGGCTAGGTCTTTTTCTCTGAAAGAAAAACTTCTGAAGTTTTTTTTAGATCTCGAAGGAGCCTATATTTTCAATTTACTGACCTTTGTGATTATATTTTATTACAACAATTATGTGGTCGATATATAATTTTTATTTATCATTCAAAAGTTCAATAATTGTATCAAACATAAAATATTCATCTATATCTTTAAATACTTCAATTACCTTAAATAATGATTTTGCTATTCAAGTTAATATTTTCTCTAATATTTCATTTATATAATCTCCCGCTTGGATTGGAAAGTAGTTAGTAATCTCCAGTTTGGAGAGATCAATTGCAATCCTCTAAGGGTCATTCACTGCCCTCAAAGCACTAAGTGAAGCACTAAGGGCGAACGCAATACACAATTTTGTTACATGTAAAAAAAGCTGACAAGAAATTTGGGATTCACTTTCAAGGATGTGAATGAAATATTTTTTTATAAAAATTGATTAAAAAAATATGGGAATGGGGTAGAGTGCAATAGTTTCAGCAATACAACTACTAAATCGACGGGATTTAATCATTTTTTAAAGCTTAACTTCATATGGTAATATTATTATTTATATTGGCAAGGGTTAATTAAAACAATAAAATATTAGCCATGTCTTTATAATATATTACCTTAGATCTTATTGCAAAATACTTTATTTACTAATATGAAGATTTAAGTAGCTTCTTTCAAAGTTCTAAGATATTTCTAATGTTAAAAAATAGGCAATTAGTGTTTCTTTCTTTCCCTTTTAATTTTTTTTGTACTTGCTTCCCCTAGAAAATTCAATATTATCTAAGAAAAGATAAAATCATAAAATCCAGTACTAAGACTAAAGTAAAGAATTTACTGGCATTCCTCCCGAGCTGCACCTATTCAGTTATGCAATTTAATAAAATATTATATTCTATTATTGTCACGACTCAATTTAAGATCATGACTGACGCTTGGGAACAAGTGCCCCCAAGTAAGCCTCATCGGTATTTCACAAAAAATCGGACAGAGTTTCCTCTTATTTAGGACTATCCAAAAGTTTTCCTGTCTCATAAACAAATAAAAATCAATCTATATACACCTAAATCAATCACAATCTTCACCAACTAACCAAAACGAGTCTTCACCAACGTTACCAACCTTATCAACATAATAATACTAAACTAATCTCAAAATACGGAAAGAAGTACAATACTAGTAACTAGTCCAATATAACGAGTGAATACTCTTGACACTAATAAAAATGACTATGGAGCGACTCTAAGAGTTCGTAAGAAAAGTCAATAACAAATAAATAAACTCTTTGCCCACGCGAACAAGTGCGGAGCTCACCAGGAACTATCAAATCGTGCACTCTAATTAATAAAATTCTTGCTCGCGTCAACTGATATCTCTGTAAAAAAAATAACGGTGAGTGAGTCGCTAGCTCAGTTAGTAATAACACTTAACCATAACCATTTTTAATCGGGGACAAGTCAGAAAGCATGCCTATTTAATAATAATCAGAAACTATCATATAAATAAAATGCCCTCTAAAAAACGATAAATATAATCAGTCCATTCATATACTTCCTGTGACAGAAATCAATTAACAAATCAATAATAAACACGGTAGACACTCTCTCATAGTAAATCTTTATGTTTGGGAGGTTTCCAAGAAAGGATCATGTAATCTGTATCATAATATAGACCCTACCATAAAAGGAATCAAATATAACTTGTAGGTCCCTACTCGAGGGAAAACTGTAACTGTATGCTAGTTCTACCTTCTAACTAGTGAGGGCTATAACTGTAATCGATAATTTGTAAATATAAAGTGCACCAGGTCTAACGAACCGGCCATTACCTAAGGATCCTACAAAGTCTCCTCCCATTTATACTTGTCTACGTCCGTTCGAGAACGAACGATTGTTTTAGAGGTGGAGAATGTGATGACCCTAAAGGTCATCTTTTGTTTTAGAAGTGAAATATGTGTTTCGAGGCCTTGTAAACCTCTTTTTGTCTTACCTCAATTTGCGTGCGCAGTTCGGACGCATTTTTGGTAAGCTTTTATGTGAAATTTTTGAAAAATAACGTATTTGGTCTTTAAAATTGGTTAAAGTTAACTTTGATCAACATTCTTAGTAAACGTACCTAGATCTATGATCGGACGGTCCCGTAGGGTTCGTAGTAAAATATGGGACCTGAGCGTATGCACATAGTCAAATTCCAAGGTCCCAAGCCCGAGAAATAAATTTTTAAAGAAAATTGTTTGCTGGAAAATATAAAGGCTTTTAGAAGTCAAATGATGCGTTATCATGATGGTATCGGGCCCGCATCTTAGTTCCAGAGCTTGGTACTAGTTAAAAATAATAATTAAGTTAAATCTGTGAAATTTGGTAAGAATTGGAATTGGTTTGGTATAAAATGGACCTATAGTTGAGAAAATAGAAATTTCAATGTTCTAGGGTAATTTTATGAATTTGAGGTTTAATTCATAGTTGCTGATGTTATTTTGATGATTTGATCGCACGAGCAAGTCCATATGATATTTTTAGACTTGTGTTCATGTTTGGTTTGGAGTCCCGAGGGCTCGGATGAGTTTTGGATAGGCTACAGAGTGAATTTGGACTTAGGAAAATTGTTGAAGGTTGCAGGTCAGGTGCTGGCCTCTGATCTCGCAATTGCGAGATCAGGGATTGCAATTGCGAAGTTTGATAATTTGGAAATTGCGAGGGGTAGTTCACAATTGCGAAATAAGTCCTGGTCAGCCTTGCTCGCATTTCTTTGCAAATGCAAAACCCTCAGAAATCCCCATCTGTCGCAAATGCGAAGGCAGTAGAAATTCTCAGGGTTCGCATTTGCGAACCCCTGGTTGTAATTGCGAACCCTGGTCGCAGTTGCAACATCTGCACCTGATAAGTGGAATTTTTGACGGGATTTCATCTATTTTTTAAACTCTTTCAAACCCTAAACTCTCTTGAACGATTTTCCAATGAATTTCATTTCAAAATCAAGGGACATGGGAATTTGGATGTTTTTAGATAAAAGTTAGGTTTTTCAAATTTTGGGGATTGGAACTCGATTTGAGGTCCGATTTCAAAACTTATTACATATTTGAGTTCGTGAGTGAATGGGTGATCCGTTTTTGGTTCGAACTTCAAGTTTTGACAAGCGGGCTCGGGGTAGATTTTTGACTTTTTGGGGGAAAATAATTGAGAATTCATATTCATGCATTAGAATTGGTTTATTTTGCATTTATTGATGTTATTGAATTAATTATGGCTAGATACGAGTGAATTGATGGTGGAATCAAGAGGTAAATCGGTGATTGAGTGTTGAATTACCCGTTGGCTTGAGGTAAGTATTTGGTCTAACCTTTACGTGAGGGAATAGGATATCCCGACTTATTTACTACATGAAATTTCATGTGTATGGTGTATAGGTGTGGTGACGAGTACCTATGCGCCACCAAAATTAACATTTTTAGGTGTTTCCCTTCCCCGTTTCCTGTTATATCATTCCTTGTCTTAATTTATACCTACATAACTGTTCTATGCCTCAATTGCTATTTGCCATAAATGTTTCTATGCCTAATTGCTTTATATTAATTGTTGTCCTCGTACTTGGAGTGTCTAATTGTTTCAGGGTTCTGTTTAGTTATATTGTTAGCTTGTGTTGAGTTGTTGGTGCACTTAGGTTGGTCTTCTGTTTAGCCTTCATGGCTGAAGTTCGTAATCATAGTGATAACCCCTTTTATACGAGTTGAAGTGTAGAAACGTGGAACTTGAGTTAACTTGTGAAAGTATTGGTATTTTCTCTTTGTGATTGGTGTTGATATATTTATATGTTGGGATCGGGTTGCACGTCGCATCACGAGGAATAAAGGAGAAAATGATGGCCTGGTGGGTTCGGGTTGTACGCCGCAACAAAGAGTAATAAGGGAGGACATGTGGCATCAGGTTGCGCGCCGCAACAAGGAGGAATAAGGGAGAATGTTGAGACTGTTGTTGTTGAACAATGATACTATTATTGTTGGAGAATGATGTTGTTTATATGGTGGGATCAGAATGCGCGCCGCATCAGTTATGTTTTAGAGCATGTGTTTTTGTTGAAAGTCTATTACTAAGATATTGAAAAGCTCCTGAGGATTGGTTATTGCTGAAAAGTAGTAGTGGTACAGTTGGATTTCGAATTTAATTACTGTTAGTTATTATTATGTACATTCTGTATTTCCTTTCGTTTAGTATAAACTTTTGTAGGTTATATATGTTGTATGCCCCACCGTAGCATCGTTACTACTTCATCGAGGTTAGGCTCGAAACTTACCATTACATGGGGTCGGTTGTACTGATACTATACTCTGTACTTCCTGTACAAATTTTGGAGCTAGTGGCTGATTCAAGTTCGAGGGTGCTACCTTCAGTTCAGGAGAACCAAGGTAGTCATGCAGGCATCCGCATGCCCTGGCGTCCCCTTCTATCTTTACTGTATTCTGTTTTTACTTTTCCTTTCGAACAAATGTATATTTTTCTTTCAAACCATTATTTGTAGTAATCGTAAACAATTCGTGAATTGTGACTCCAGTTCTGGGTAGATGTTATTTCGGATTTTGTTAATGTTCAAGTTAAGCTTTTAAATTGTTTTCTTCCGCATTTAATTCTGTTAACTCATCTTTCTAAGTCATTTATATCTGAAAGATAAATGAAAAATGGTGTAATAAACTATGACGTTGGCTTGCCTGGCCAGCTCAATGTTAGGCAACATCACGGCTCCGAAGGTGGGAAATTCGGGTCGTGACAAGTTGTTATCAAAGCTTTAAGTTGCTTAGGTCTCACAATTCATAAACAAGCTAGGTAGAGTCTGAGGGATCGGTACGGAGGCGTTTGTGCTTGTCCCCTAGAGGCTACAAAGTGTAGAAAAACTTCACATCTATTCTTTCCTATCGTGCGACTTGATTTCTCAATGCTAATTGAACTTCCACTCTATTCTTTCGCAGATGGTGAGAACATGTATCACTTCATCAACTGATCAGAAGCTCGAGCCCCTAGTGGCAGCTCCTATGAGGGGCAGAGGACGAGGCTGAGGCCGTGCTAAAGGCCGATACAGTGGTAGCGCTTAGCCTAGAGCTCAAGCAACAGAACCAGTGGCGGAGCCTCAGGTAGAGTTTGAGGATGAGGTTCCGGCCCAGGCCGTTCCAGCAGGACCATATTAGGTCCTAGACGGGTTCATCGCCACCCCCAGTACTTCAGGATGCTCTAGTCCATCTAGTGGACCTTATGGAGAGTGTCACCCAAGAAGGCTTACTTCTTGTAGCGCCAGCCGTCTCTCAGGTTGGGGGAGGAGCACAGATTCCTGTTACCTGTACTCTGGAGCAGATGGCTCCTTACTTTTAGACTCCAACAGCTCAGCCAGTTGGAGAAGTTCAGCTGGGTGTGGTAGCTTAGACCGGTGATGGAGCAACTATGTCTGTTGATGCTTTGTGGAGGTTGGACAGGTTCACCAAGCTTTTCACTGCTACCTATGGTAGTACATCTTCAGAGGACCCCTAGGACTATTTGGACAGTTGCCATGAGTTTATTCAGAATATGGGGATAGTGGAGACCAATGGGGTCGATTTCGCTGCTTTTCGTTTATCACATTCTGCCAAGAAATGGTGGAGGTATTTTTGTTTGGCTAGACCAGGTGGGTCACCTGCTTTGACTTGGGACCAATTTTCTCAGCTATTTATGGAGAAGTTTCTTCTTGTCACTCAGAAGGAGAACTATTAGAGGCAGTTTGAGCATCTCCAGTAGGGTCCTATGACCGTCACTAAGTACGAGACAAGATTTATTGACTGGGCCCGTCATGCTCTTCTTATACTTTCCACTAAGATAGGGAGGTGAGGAGGCTTATCGAGGAGCTCGCTTAGCCTATCATATTGCAGATGGCTAAGGAGACCGGGAGCGAGATTTCTTTCTAGGATGCGGCCAATGTGGCCCGGCGAGTGGAGGCAGTTCTATCTCAGGGGAGTAGTTAGGGGTCTAATAAGAGGCCACGTCATTTGGGTAGGTTCAGTGGTGCCTCGTCTGGAGGTAGAGATTCTTTTGGTAGGGGCCATCCTT
>MU724160.1:10082-20388 GCA_026770625.1 Nicotiana glauca | reverse complement strand
TATTTCTACACAATTATCAACAAACTACACACAGAAATTATTTTTATTATATTTTTGGAATAATTTGCTTTGGGGAAAAAATCACGTGCTCACACTCACACCTAGACTTTGTAATAAAATTGAGTAAGTGGCGTGTGGAAGGGCCAGCCTCAATGCGCCAGAGTTTAGAGGGTTCTCAAAAGGATCCCAAGGCAGTACACACACTATAGGGGGCAGGACCTAGAGGCTTAGAAATAGAGTGAGAGTGCTTGACATAGTTTGAAAGGATTTTAGTTGGCAAACAATGTAAAAAAAGGATGCTTAGTTGGAGTAATTTTGTAAATAAAAGAGTGGTTTGGTAAACAGCTTTTGAAAATAGGGGTGTAATTGAACAAACAACAGGTGAGTCAGTAATACCCAAAGGACAATCCTTCATATAGGGGAGTGGGAATTGGGGACATATAAAGTACATAGTATCAGGAGCATAGCATTTCTTGTGGGGTTTAAGGGATTAGGGGATAGCTATTGGTACCAATACAATAGGAGTTTCAGAAATAATCATAGAATCAGCCATTTAAGTGACAGATTAGCTTGCATATCAAAACTGGATAACAAGTGGACAAGCATCAAAGCAGGGTAGAGTCATGTTGAGACAGACTACTAGGGGGAAGGGTAGAACATGTTTGAAAAGTGCTAAGAAGGTTAGACTAGCATGCTAGATAAAGCAGTAATGTAAACATGTCAATTGCATGTGGAACAACAGAACCATAGATTGAAACAAATTAGAAACATGATAAACTGAAGTAGTAAAAGAAACATATTGATTTTGGGACTTGAATTGAAATCAAAACATACTAGTAAAGAGATAGTAAACATAAATGTGAGGAACAAGATAGTACAATGGTTAGCCTTGGCTTGTAGCTGGCTAACTCAGAATAATAGCAAGTAACAGAAAAGTTTTTGAGTGTGAGAGAGTTTTGAACCAATGTATTCGTGTGATGTGTCAGTGAAAGAGCAGGGTATTTATAGTTTTGAAAACAGGCAGAAAATAAGGCAAGAATCAAAGTTCAACACTAATTATGGAACCATGTACTAATTAGAATCAAATCAATGCAAGTACTCCCTTAATTAAGGGGTAATTGACCAATAGTAATGGGCAGAAAATATTTAAGGAAAGATATCAAGTAATGTATTAGGTACAAAATAGACAATTAGGGGTAAATACATGAGGATTCAATTAAGGAAATAATCAGTGAAGAATCAGTAAATAATACAGTTAACCCAAATAAGGTAAGAAAACTAAATAAGGTTGCAGAATATAGAAATAATCGAGAATCAGCATATAGCAAATCTGTGAATCAAGGACTCAAAATTACTGATTTAAGGAGAATGACATAGGTTACCATGAATAAGCAGTTAAGCCAATTTTAAACAGGAAGAATCAAAGGACTAAGGAAAGTTTTCAAATCAAGCCAAGAAACAGGAAACTCAGAATCAATCAAGGAGAGAGTCATGAGTCAATGTTTTAACATATAAATAGAGTAAGATAGGAATAACCAGACATAACAAACATGAAGGTGAAACAACACTGATAGAAAGAGGCAAGTCATGAACAGTAAAGATGAACACAAGCACATAGAATTGATGTAAGTTAGGCTAAAAAACTCAGTGGAAACGTATTCGAGGCAAGATAGTCATAGAAACTTAAACAAGAACCGGTTAGTCATGCTAATACACAGAACCAAACGATGAAGCCTAGAAAATTAGGGCTTTCAACATAGACAAGTTAAAGGTGTAATAAAATCATAGAATTAGTTAAAATAATGCAAGAAATAGAAGTTTTTCACAAAGAATCAGTTAAACAAGGTTTTAAAAGAAGTTTAGAAAACCCTAGTTTTAGAAGGAGACGAAAAATACTTAAAATCCACAATTCTTGTAAAGAATCTCAAGGACAGTGTAAAACATTGAAAGAAAAAAAACTCAAATCGTCCTAGATCTGTATAGATCTAGAAGGTATAGAAAAGAGATTAGGGTTTCGAAGGAAATCCACATAGAGATGAAGAACCTGCTTAGAAAACCCAAGGATTGTTGCAAATACAACATGATTTTGCTTGAAATCATACTGGAGTATCTAAGAATAGACATGTGACAAACTCTAGGTGTAAATCGACATGGCCATGGGCCCTTGAAGACCTTAGAGAAGGCAGACATGGCATAAGAGAAGCCATTTGAGGCTTAGGACACGATGAGAGGTCACCGGAGATGACCAGAGATGGGAGGTCAGCGGTTGAAGGGCTAGGGTTAGGTTGAGAGTGTATTGAGAGTAGAGAGAAATTGAGGGCGGGTGTGTGTAGAGAATGATTAGAGTTAGGGGTCGTTTAGGATTAGAAAAGAAAAGAATCAATACGGGCCGTTGATCTTCAGATCAACGGCCATGATCTAATGGGTTCTAGGTCGGGTAAGTATGTATAGGGTCTGGGTCAGGTGATTTAGTCTAAAATTGGGCTGGGTATTGGGTTCAATTGAGGTTATAATTGAAATATGGTTTGGCTAAGTTTTAAATAGCCAATTTAAACCTATACAGTTTATAATAAATGATAAATGATTTCTAAAAAATAATTTCGTGTAATAAAAATGTTTAAAATAGGTATTTAATATTTTAAAAATATAGAAGATCATTTTATGCATATAAAACGTAATTGTACATTAATGAGGCTAATATTGTAATTATATGCAAATTGGTTGTAAAAATGTAAATAAATTGTAAAAAATGCACAAAAAATATTTAAGCAATATTTTAGCATTAATATAGAATTTATATGGTTGAATTATCATAACAATAATTTGAAGGATAATTATTGGAATTTTTATAAGTAAAAAAGGAAGAAATAAATCAATTTAAAACCTTTAAAATTACAAAAAAAAAATATAAAAATTATAGTTGTTTTATATATATATATATATATATATATATATATATATATGCTATTTTTAAAGCATTTATTTATATTAAAAATATATAGTGAAAAATTAAGTATCAACAGATATTATCACGAACAGATCTAAAAATGGTTGGAATAGGCTATTCATCATGTCCATGAATACGGCGGGTGCATTCGTCAACTCGAAGAACATGAAAAGGAACTCGAAGTGGCCATATAGGGTCTTGAAGGTTGTCTCGAAATATCTTTCTCCCAAACTCTGACCTGGTAGTACCCCGACCTCAAATCTATCTTTGAAAAACATCTATCCCCGTGTAACTGATCAAAAAAGTCATCGATCCTTGGAAGTGGATACTTATTCTTAATATTTACCTTGCTCAGCTTCATATAATCGATACACATCCTCAACGAGCCATCTTTCTTCCGCACAAATAGTACCGGTGCACTCCAAGGTGAGTTACTGGGCCTGATGAGACCTTTCTCCAACAAATCTTTTTACTGCTCCTTCAACTCCTTCAATTCGGCAGGTGCCATTCTATACAGAGGGATGGATATTGATTGAGTTTCTAGAAGAAAATTAATGCTAAAATTAATCTCTCGCTATGGAGGAATACCTGGAAGCTCATATGGAAACACATCTACATACTCTTTGACTACGGGAATAGGTTGAAGTGTTGGTATGCCAGGATCTGCATCTCCAACTCACACAATTTGATAAATGCACCCCTTTGCGATCATCTTCCTTGCCTTCAGATAGGAAAAAAACCCTACCTATGGGTGTCTCTATATTACCTACCCATCCAAGAACTGGTTCACCCGAAAAATGAAATATGGTTGCCTTTGCTCGGCAGTCAACTGTGGAATAGCAAGCTGCCAACCAGTCCATGCCCATGATATCATCAAAATCCATCATCTCTAGCTCAACTAGGTTGGCTGAGGTTTGACGACTACAAACTATCACCGTACAAACTCGGTAAACTCGTCTAGAAATAATCAATTCTCCGATCGGTGTGGATACAACAAAAGGATCACTTAGTATTTCAGGCACTATACCAAACTTCCCCGCGATGAATGGGGTAATATACGATAAAGTATATCCTAGATCTATCAAATAATAAGCATCATGAGAGAAAATGGTCGATATAACTGTCACAACATCTGGTGAAGACTCCTGGTCCTGTCGACCCGCTAAAGAATAGATACGGTTCTGATTAGCACCTGAACTGGAACTTCTACCTCTGCCTCGACCTCTACCCGCCGAAGACTGAGACTCACGCCCTGAAAGATGCAAGGACATAGATGATCCTATTATTGAACTTGCTGGTTGTGCCATTCCCCCAGTATCTCTATTTGGGCAATATCTTATTATCTGCCCCGAACCCCCACATGTATAATAAGCATCAGAACAAGCTCGACATTGGCCTAAGTGTCCTCTACCACTAATGTCAACCCCGGCAAAAATGACCATGTTTGCCCCGAACCTCGATGTTGTTGCAAACCCAACACCCGTGAGCTCTCGCTTGGTCCTGACTGAGGATAGCGGTCATACCTGTAACCTTGTAACTGAGGTGGCAGAGGTCTAGGTGGCCGTCCAAAGTACTGGGGCCTATAAGTACCCTGATACTGCTCCCGAGACCTAGGAAATATCACCCTCTTACGCTGCCCTTGCTCAGTCCTCTCTGTACCCAACTGCCGATGCCTATCCTTTTTTATATTCTGGGTGAATGCCTGAATTCACCAAACTATTTTGCAATGCAGCGGTGGCACATGCCTCGGTCAACTCTGGAGCCAACCCTGCTATAAACCTGTGAATCTTGTCCCGCGTAGTAGCAACTATGGATGGTACATATCTGGACAGTGAGTCAAAATGGATATTATACTCTTGAACACTCGTATTGCGTTGCTTGAGGGCTAGAAACTAATAGACTCGAGCCTGTCAGATCTCCCATGGTAAGTATTGGTCAAGGAAGTCATCTGAAAAATTCTCCAAAATAGCTGGAGGTGCATCATGTCCCCTGGACCTCTCCCATCCCTCGTACCAAAGGATGGCTATATCTCGGAGTCGAAAAGCTACTAGCTCAACTGCTTCTTTCTCAGTGGCATGCATAACCCGAAAGATCATGTGAAGTTGATCTATGAAATCCCGTGGGTCCCCTCTCTGATCTATCTCCGTGAACTTTGTGGGACTCAAAGCAATAAACTCTCGGACCTTTGAACTCCCAAACCCCTCAGAAAATCCTGCACTAGCTGATGCCCTAGCCTGTTGCTAGGTAGCTACCAACTATGTCAACAAATGCACTGCACTCCTCAAGTCCTGATCTAACGGAAGTGGAGGGAGAACTGGATGTGTGGTCTCCCTAGGAATCTCCTCAGGTGGTAGAGGAGCCGGTAATGGCTGGAGAGGGGTATCACCCTTGGCCCTATCTACTTGGGGTGCCCTGCTGGTCCTCTCACCTGTTGTTGTATCTCTCCTTTGGCTACCCGTTGTCTTCCTAGTCATATTCATCAGTGTATGCATACACCAACACTTAAGTTTAACTCAAATTTCCTATAACTCAATTCTAGAGCACAATATAGATAATGAAAGAAGGGTAATCAACTCCTAAATGCCCTATAGATTCCTATTTATATAATGTGGTATACAACATATTTATAAAGAAGGCTCTACTAGATACGGCTTGTAGACTCCCTAGGACAGAACTGCTCTGATACCAACTTTCTCATGCTCCGAACCTGGGGGCGAGGCCGGCACTCGGTGCCATATAACCTTATGTACCAACTTGCGACTAAGGAACTCTAAACATATAATGTCATACTTTGGCCATGCGGCCAAATTGCAAGTTAAGCAAAATATAAAACTGAACGGAAACTAACGCTGACTAAACATCAATATAAAGTTGGGTCGGCAAGGGCGTCATAACTACTACAGTTGATAAACCAACAAAATATACATACAAGACCTACAAGCCCAAATACTGCACTAACTTACAAGGTATGTCTACAAACCTCTATTGATGGACGTACTATGATCGGAATAAGGCCCCGACTACCCATAACATATATACACAAGATGTACACAAAACTCTAGACCCGGAAACTCCGAAAGAAATGGAGCTTACCGATCAAGATGAAGAAACTTTTTAGCAACTAATTTTTGTTTTGTAATCGCATGACATTTGTAACACCCCAAATTTTTAATTTGCATTCTTGATTGAGCATTTTTTTGATAACGAGGAAATATTTTACTTTACACTTCTTAAATATGAAATGATCAATATATGAAAATTTCTTACTTTAGGTTGTGTTAATATTAGCAATGAAGTTCCATGGTGTTGCCATAGGTAACACTTAATATTATTTTGACTAGTTGTTATTAAATATAGTATATAATTAAGTTTTTGGGTTTCCAACCTTTCGTATTTATCTAAAAATATTTAGTAGTTTGGGAACCATTTTATATCATATCTATCCATAAACTCTCCATTCTTTCTATTCTTTAACACAATCTCTCTCTCTCTCTCTCTCTCTCTCCCTACTTAGCATCTGAACATAAATCAACCATAGATTCCTACTAAATCAACAAGTAATTTTTGTTTTTGGGTGAAGATCAAGTTGCTCCTCTTGGTAAGTTTCTAAACTCGTTTTTATACTAGACATCTACTAGTATTTTCTATGTATTTGTTCATACAGAGCTCCAATTTAAGTGATCTAGGACTTTCTGGAAAGGTATTTCATATCTCTACAATGCTTATGAAGGAACCAAAATCTAGTTTTGTTGGTATATACCTGAAAAATGATCATAAAATACAGGGCAGGTGCTGCCCAGATTTTCAATTTTTGAAATACTCCCTGTACTGCTGTTAGTAATTTTAGCATACCTTTCTGTACAAAATTAATATGGGGGTGATTCAAGATATTTTGAAACTTTAAGACATAGACCTATAACTTTTATGAAGACTATAAAGTCTAGTTTGTCCGTATAGATCTTCAAAACTGAGTCATAACTCGGAACAATGAATCTGTCCAGAATTTCTGTTCAAACGTTTTTGGGTAATTTTTACCAATATCATGTTTAGTTTGACTTGTTAAATTACTGAACTTATGTGGATATTTGATTATATATTTAAGTTACATAAACCCTTGAAAAAATCAAAGGGGAAGTATTTGAGGAAGTGGACAGATTTGGTTGTTTACTGTGTAGACGATTCGAACATTCCCAAGTTGTGATTGAATTGTGTTGTGGTAAAACACCGAGGTTTGTGTATAAACTTGTACTCTTTTTGCTTGCTGAAATATTTTGAAATAACCAGATATTTTTATTTTTCTTGTCTTCAATTTATATTGTTATATTCATAGTATATAAAGTATTGTAAGAAATTTGCTAAATCGCCTATTCGTACGGATTGTTTGATCATTTTGCATTCTTGTTGGCACTTTGTCCTTCTTGTGGCAGTGACTTTATCACTCATCTTGGCATGCCTATTGATTCGGATCTTTGGCCATCTTGACTTTGGATTTGTAGTTCGTCTTGAATTATGGAACTTGTCTGTGTTAAGTACAAGCTAGGAAGCCATTCTTAATATGGTTCTTGATTCTCTTGTATATTGGGTTTTGACCCTACTTGATTTGGGGTTTCGGTCCATCTTGATATATGATTATGCTTAGTGTGATGGCATGACGTACATATTAGGCGAAAAATGAATATTTGGTATACTCTCTTAGATTGATAATATACACTTTTTTAACTCTTGAACATTGTTTATTGGTATTTGGAAACACTTCAAAGTTTGGTATTGATATGTTTGATATATTTGTTCTCTTGGTTTAAATTATGTTAAATTGAGCTAACTATTACTGAAGAGGGGAATTGGAGAATTTAATGACTCCAAGCCTAAAGTTTATACACCACTAAGTTTTATGCTTAGCGATAGTTGTTTTCTATCGTATGTAATGTTCGGGATGAAATATGAAGATGGCCATAATGAAGTAGTCTTTTTTTTAGAGATCTTGGAGATCACATTTGCATATGCACCTTGGTTTTGCACAGTTTTGGAATATGTACACAATATACATGATATACAGAATATATCTAATATATACATAAATATATATATGTCACATTATGTACGTTATTTGGAGGCTTGTTGGATTTTAAGACCAAAAATCTTGTAACTTAAATTTGGAAACTTATTTTGCTGTTTTTAGTGTGTGTGTCAATAACTCAAGTCTTGTAATAAACTAACTTTACACTTTGTCTTGTAAATATGTACAAAGGAGAAAACTAGTTTTCTTTTTATATACCCGATAGTTTGAAATTTATGTACAATACAAACTTGAAGTGATGTTGAATGAAAGTATATATTTGTTAGGAAGTTGCTTTAATCTGTTGATTATTCGAGAAGGGTTATATCACCTTATGTTAATATTTTTGACATTGTATTTCATTTAAATAAAAAAATTTGGTGTATTTTCAGTGAAAGAAATTTATTGCACTTTGAACCTTTTTGCATGGGTCTATTTTCGCTACTAAATTATTCTGAATATTTTTAAACTAATATTTCTTTTAATATTTTGTAAATAGGGAATTTGATTTGTTTCCTAAGTAGCACCCTCCCAAAGGGGTCGCTACAAGTTTTGGTATCAGAGCCACGGTTTGTGATTCTAGAAATTGTTTTGTTGTGAAAGTACCTAGTATTTGTTGTTATTTCCTTTCTTGAAAATGACTTGGAGTTTATAATTTTTTTTCATACTTGGTTAATTTAATTTAATTTATTATATTATGTGTGCATATGCATCATGTACATGTCCCTAATGCAGTGTGATCTTACATTTTATAGGAATTTTAGTATGGCCTCTTCTTCGAATAGAGCTATTGAATCCGTTGATGAAAGGCAGGCTCAGAATAATGCCACACCTCACCTTCAGGGAGGAAATGAGGAATCCTTGCCTAACCTAAATCATCCTCGTGTTAGTGAAAATGAAGTGGACAGTAATCCAAGAGCAATGAGTCATACTACTCCATTTATGAATCCTCCATTCCAGCAGATGGCTGAGTTCTTTCGTCACTTGGCTGGGACAATGTCCTAACCTAGTGAAATAAATTTTGAGAAGATGAGAAAAATGGGAGGAGTTGAATTTGAAGGCACTACAAATCCTACGGTAGCAGAACAATGGCTCGAGCGCATGAAGAGGGTCTTTGAACAATTGGAGTGTACTAATGCTGCCAAATTTAAGTATGTTATCTCTCCTTTATAGAAAGATGCCTATGATTGGTGGGTAAGTGTTCCAAATGCAAAAGCAAAACCTCCGGTGCTGAGTTGGGATGACTTTGTGAAATTATTTCGTGCAAAATATGTTCCCCTATCTATCGTCATGCTAAGAAGAAGGAGTTTTTGAATTTAAGACAAGGGAGTAAGTCTATTGCAGAGTATCAACAAAGATTTCTCAGGCTTTTTCGCTATGTTGGAGGTATTATTGATGATGAAAGAGACAAGTGCAGAAGATTTGAAGAAAGCTTGAATGGATACATTCGAAAATATGTTGCAATCTTACAACTGGATGATTTTCCCAAGCTAATTTCAGCTGCACTTACTTGGGAAAGAATTGACAAAGAAAAAGCTAGTAGAAGAGAAAATAGGTTTAGGAAGGGTAATTCAGATTATGGCGGTTCATCCAAAAAGGGAAAGTTTGACTATTCCAGGACCGAGAGTACACATAAATCATCACATCATAAGCAGAATAAGTTAAATTTTTCTACTGCCGATACTCCAAGTTATGGCCAAGGAAAAACTCATACACCTACTTGCGCACAGTGCATGAAGAATCATTATGGTGCATGTAGACGAGCTTCTGGTGCTTGTTTTAATTGTGGAAGTATAGATCATAAGGTGAAGGATTGTCCTAATCCTAATCCTTTTTCTTATACACATACAGAAGGCTCAGTTCAAAAGCCTGTCACAACTCATTCTCAAGCTAATAGCAGTGCTAGACCTCGAAATATGCAAGCAGCGGGTTCGAGTGGAGCTAATCAGGCTAGTGGGTCAAGAGCTAATGCATGAGTTTATGCTATGAGACAGAAGAATGACCAGGATGGCCCGGAAGTGGTTGTTGGTAAATTTTACTTATTTGGCATACCTGTTGTTACACTATTTGATCCTGGATCTTCTCACTCTTATGTTTGCTCATCACTTGCATTTCCTGACATGGTTAAATCTGCTAGACTTGACCTTAATGTGCTAGTCACGAGTCCATTAGGTGATCAGGCTGTTGTTAATAGGATTTACCGATATTGTCCATTCATGATTCAAAATCTGGTCTTCCCTACCGACTTGCTTGAAATGCCCTTCCAAGACTATGATGTTATTGTTGGCATGGATTGGCTCCAT
>MU724159.1:0-39755 GCA_026770625.1 Nicotiana glauca | reverse complement strand
CTCGAGATCATATTGTTAATAATGAAAAGAAACCTTGGAAATTTCCTATGAAGCAATTGCGTGTTTACTTGTTTCCTCTATTTGGATAAAAAAAAAATCATGTTAGATAACAAATCCACTGTTGATATGCATATTGAGAATAAATAATCGTTGGACCATCAGAGTGTGTCAAAGTTGACCATCTTGTCTCTACTCCTTCGGGATTAGGCGGGACACTCACTGAGTACACGTTGATTACGTACTCATACTACACTTCTGTGCATTTTTGATGCACAGGTATATATACAGCTCTAGCAGCCTACTGGGCGCAGCAGCACGGACGATTCGGGGACTAGGTGAGTTGCAGTATTCAAGGCAGCCCACAACTTTTAAAGTCCCTTCTAGTAACTGTATTTCTTTCCTGTCCATTGTATTCCGGACGGATGTTATGTTGTATTTTACTTCTCTTATCAGTAGTCGCTCATGTACTTGTGACACCGGGTTTCTGGGAGAGTTTACAACGGATTTATTCTATTTACTATTATTTAAATTTGAATTCTAGTAGTGAACTTTTATTTATAAAAATTGGAAGGAAAAACCTTAGATTTTTTAAAAGTATTAAAAGAGGAATTAATTGATGAGTTAGTTGGCTGGCCTGACAGAGGTGTCCGGCGCCACCACGACCCTTAGTGGATTTTGGGTCGTGACAGAAACCACGCTTTTGCCATGAGTATCCGATTCCAAATGGCCCAAATCTATTCAATTTAATTGCATATTGTAAATAACACTTCAAGTAACTGATTCTACAATTAAATTCTAAGCTACTACGCAAAATTAGGTAAAATAACCAAAACGCCCCTCGGGCCCACATCTCGGAATCAGGTAAAATTTATATTTTCAGAATCTTCATACTCTCACGAGTCTATGCATAACAAGAACACTAAAATCGGAGTTCAATTGACCCCTCAAATACTCTTTTTTGTGTCTCTTAAACTCAAGCCCTAATTACCCATTTCTCCCAAATATTTCACCACTAATCAGGTATTTAATCGCATAAAAATGAGTTATGTAGTCAGAAATATTACCTCCAAGTGATTACCCTTGAATCCCTCTTCAACCCTCTTCAAAAAGCTTCAAAACCGCCTAACAATGGAGGAAACTATGCTAAAATTCGCGAAAGAACCCTTTTAAAACATTCTGCCCAGGTATTTTAATTCCTTCTTCGCGAACGTGGTCAAGGCCTCGCGTTGGCGAAGCACAAATTGACGTTGACAAAAATTCCTCTTACGCGAACGCGACACGACCCTCGCAAACACGATGGTTCCACTGACCAACCCTTTGCGAACGCGTTACACCTCTTGCGAATGCGAAGAACAACTCCACCCTGAACCCAGCTGACCACTTTCTTCTACGTGAATGCGATGCTCAAACATCATAACCCGTCGCGAACTCGGAGCCTTCCTCGCAAATGCGAAGGTGAAAATTCCATCAACCCCCACTGACTCTTTGCGAATGTGAAGGGTAAAATCCCTCTGCAACAGCTGAACAAAATCTGCAACTTTTTAACAACTTAAAATGATTCGTTGAGTATCCGAAACACACCCGAGGCCCCCAGGACCTCAACCAAAGGCATCAACATATCCTAAAACCTTATTCAAACTTGTACCAATCTTGAAAACACTTCAAAAATTATCAAATTCCCCAAAACACATCGGATTCAAGCCTAAGTTTCTAAAAATCTTCCGAATTCCGCTTTTGATCAAAAACCCAACCAAACTATCTCCGAATGACCTGAAATTTTGTACACACATCCCAAATGACATAACAGAACTACTGCAACTATCGAAATTCTATTCCGACCCTCAGATTAAAATCTCACTATCGAACCGGAAACTTCAAAAATTTAACTTTCGGCATTTCAAGCCTAAGTTAGCTACGGACTTTCAAAACACAATCCAAACATGGCCCTAAGCCCGAAATCACCTAACGGAGCTAATGGAACATCAAATTTCCATTCTGAAGTTGTCTTCACATTGTTCTGACTACGATTAACTTTCCAACAATTAAGCTCTCATTTAGGGACTAAGTGTCCCAAAACTCTCCGAAACTTAAAACCGAATAACCCAGCAAATCAAAATAGTAGAAATAAAATGAGGGGGGAGCAGTTAATAGGGGATCGGGGCATTAATTTTTAAGACGACCGGCTGGGTCGTCATATCCTCCTACACTTAAACATTCGTTCGTCCTCGAACGGGCATAGAGACATACCTGAAATAGTAAAAAATGAGGGTAACGGCTACGCATATCCTACCTGGTCTTCTTGGTCACCTCCTCGACCGTCTGACCCCGCTACTGAACCTTCACTGATGCAATGTTCTTTGACCTTAGCTTTCTCACCTGCCTGTCCAATATAGCCACTGGCTCCTCAACACAGGATAGATCCTTTTCCAGCTGGACTGAACTGAACTGAAATCTAACACATACGACGAATCCCCGTGATACCTCCGGAGCATCGAAACATGAAATGCTGGATGGACTCCT
Organism: Nicotiana glauca; assembly: GCA_026770625.1. NCBI lineage: Eukaryota > Viridiplantae > Streptophyta > Magnoliopsida > Solanales > Solanaceae > Nicotiana > Nicotiana glauca. The sequence goes on along the minus strand of MU724159.1, from coordinate 37,235 downwards.
GCCAAGCTGGGAGGTAAGGTAAGCTCATAAGCAACCTCCCAACACACCTCATTATCTCAAAAAGGCCAATAAACCTCGAACTCAGCTTCCCTTTCTTCCCAAATCTCATAACGCCCTTCATAGGCGAAACCCGAAGCAGAACCCGCTCTCCAACCATATAGGAAACATCACGAACCTTCCGGTCCACATAGCTCCTCTATTTGGACTGGGCTATACGGAGTCTATCCTGAATCACCTTAACCTTCTCCAAAGCATCATAAACCAAGTTTGTGCCCAATAATCTAGCCTCACCTGGCTCAAACTAACCCACCGAAGATATACACCGCCTACCATATAAAGCCTCATACGATGCCATCTGAATGCTGGACTGATAACTGTTGTTGTAAGAAAACTCAGCCAATGGCAAAAACTGATCCCAAGACCCTTCAAACTCAATCATACATGCACGCAACATATCCTCAAGAATCAATATAGTGCGCTCGGACTGTCTGTCCGTCTGATGGTGAAATGTTTTACTCAACTTTACCTGCATACCCAACTCATGCTGAATGACGCTCTAGAACCGTGATGTGAACTAAGTACCTCTATCCGAAATGATGGAAACTGGAATACCATGCAGACGAACAATCTCCCAGATATAAATCTCCACCAACTGCTCCGAAGAATAAGTAGTACACACAGGGATGAAATACGCGGACTTGGTCAGTCAATTCACAATAACCTAAATGGCATCGAACTTCTTCAAAGTCCGTGGGAGCCCAGATACGAAGTCCATGGTGATCCGCTCCCACTTCCACTTCGGAATCTCTATCTGCTGAAGCAATCCACCCGGTCTCTGGAGCTCATACTTCACATACTGACAATTAAGGCACCGAGCTACAAACCCAACCATATCCTTCTTCATCTGCCTCCACCAGTAGTGCTGCCTTAAATCCTGATACATCTTCGCAATACCCGTGTGAATGGAATACCGCAAATTATGGGCCTCCTCTAGAATCAACTCCCGAAGCCCATCAACATTGGGTACACAAACCCGACCCTACATCCTCAATACTCCATCCTTACCAATGGTCATATCTCTAGCATCACCATGTTGGACCTTATCCTTAAGGACAAGAAAATGAGGGTCATCATACTGCCTCTCCCTGATACGATCAAATAAGGAAGACCGAGAAACCACGCAAGCTAGAACCTGACTAGGCTCCGAAATATCCAATCTCACAAACTGGATGGCTAAGGCCAGAACATCCATCACCATAGGCCTCTCTGATGCTGGTAGATAAGCCAAACTCCCTAAACTCTGCGCCCGGTGACTCAAAGCATCAGCCACCATATTGGTCTTACCCGGCTGATACAAAATAGTGATATCATAGTTCTTCAGCAACTCTAACTACCTCTTTTGGCATAAATTTAGATCCTTTTGCTTGAACAGGTGCTGAAGCTCCGATGGTCAGTATAAATCTCACAAAGCACGCCGTATAGATAATGGTGCCAAATCTTCAGGGCATGAATAATTGCAGCTAACTCAAGGTCATGGACAGGGTAATTATTCTCATGTATCTTCAACTGTCTGGACATGTAGGCAATTACCCTATCATCATGTATCAACACCGCTTCGAGGCCAATCCCTAAGGCATAACAATAGACTATATAAGACCCCGAACCTGTAGGCAATATCAAAACTGGGACCGTAGTCAAAGCTGTCTTGAGCTTTTGAAAGCTAGCCTCACACTGTTCCATCCACTAGAACGGAGCACCCTTTTGAGTCAGTCTAGTCATAGGGGCCGCAATTGAGGAAAACCTCTCCACAAAACGACGGTAGTAACCCACCAAATCGAGGAAACTGCGGATCTCTGTAGCTGAGGTTGGACTAGGCCAACTTTGCACTACCTCTACCTTCTTCTGATCCACCCAATACCCTCACTCGATACCACGTGGCCTAATGTAACGATCGGACCAGTCGTCACGTGAATTACCACTCCGTTTCCACTATTTTTTTGCTTCCTTATGTTTCATTATAAGAGTCTTGGGTGAACGAGTCGAATTGGATTGATTTTAGAAGAAAATGAGACACTTAGTCTCTTTAAGGAAGATTTGGTTTGAAAACGTTAACCGTATATTGACTTATGAGTTAGAGGGCTCGGATGTGATTTTCGGTGGTTCGGCTAGCTTCGGGGGATGATTCGTGACTTAGGAGCATGATCAGAATTGATTTTGTAGGTTCGGTGTAGAATTAGGCTTGAATTGGCGAAGTTAGTATTTTGGCGAATTCCGGTTGATAGGTGAGATTTTGATCCGAGGGTCGGAATGGAATTTCGAGAGTTGCTATAGCTTCGTAAGATGATTTGGGATGTGTGTACAAAATTTTAGGTCATTCGTTTTAGGATGGGTTGTCACTTTTGGTTGAGGTCCCGGGGGCCTCGGGGTGATTTCAGATAGCCATCGGGATGGATTTTGGATTTGTGTTATTGCTGATATTTGATGGTTTGGGTATTTCCACATTTGCAGAAAAGGGACCACAGATGCGGTTCCACAGGTGGGAAAAGGGGGTCGCAGGTGCGAGTTTCTTGAGGTGTTAGTGTTTCGCAGATGCGGGCTTGGAGCCGCATCTACGGTGCCGCAGGTGCGGCGTTGGAATCGCAGAAGCGGATATGGGCCATTGGGACTTTCTGCAGAAGCGGGTAGGTGTCCACAGAAGCGGTGTCCGCAGAAGCGGTCCAGAGCAAAATAGTAAAGCTCCGCAAAAGCGGAGGAATTCCGTAAAAGCGGAACTGTAGAAGCAGTTTATTGGTCGCAGAAGCGAAAATGTCTGGCTAGAGAAGGGTTTAAAGCTTCATTTTGTTCCGCGAGCTAAGGTATTTTTCCATTATTTTTGAACATCCTTAAGAGCTTTTGGACGGGAATTGAAGGGGATATCGACTGGGATTGATTGGAGGTGATTTCTATGACCTAAATATATGATTTAATGGTAGAATCAACCTAGAAATTCATGAAAAATTATCAAAAAGGGGGAAGAACTAGGGCTTGAGTTTTGATATTTCAAATTGGATTTTGATGGGTCATTTGGGCTCGGAGTTGGGAGTTCTTGATATGTATAGACTCGTGGCGAGATAAGGAATCTACTGGTGTTAAGTTTTCTGGAATTCAAGAAGTGGGCCCGAGGCTCGAGTTTTGCAAATTTCGTGATTTTCTATGTTTTTCGATTCTTTTCGATTGGGTTATGTTCCTTTAGCCTATTATGATGTATTTGTTGTGGTTTTGATAAGATTCAACGCGCGAGGAGACCGATTCGAGAGGCAAGGGCATAGCAAGCTTGTATTTTGGTCGGCTTGAGGTGAGTAATGATAGTAAGTGACATACTGAGGGTTTAAAACCTCGGATTTGCAAAACGTAGTGCTATGTTGAGGTGAAACACGTGATTTATGACGAGCGCGGGTTATTTACTACTGGGGATTGCAACTTGATCCATCCCGATTGACATTTTTACCGCATATTTAACTGAGATGTGTTTGTTATTAACATGTTTTGGGCTTCTTGCCGACTACTTGAGTCCTTCGTGGATTTTTATCACTCTTTGCTCACTATTTGATATAATACTTGAACTCAGTCCTGTTGATTATACTGTTATACAAACTCAGCCACTTTAATTGAAATTTGAGACTTAATTGATATTTCCACTGTTGTTTGTGCTGAGCACTACTATTTTATTGATGCCCGATGGGCTTATGATGTTTTCTGGACTGAGTGAGGCCGAGGGCATAAGATACATTTATATGCCACGAGGTGGCTGGAGTGATGTGAGGAGGCTTTCAGGCCTTGTGAGTGATGTGAGGAGGCATTCAGGCCTTGTGAGTGATGTGAGGAGGCTTTCAGGCCTTATGTTGATATAAGGGGCCCTCCGAAGTCTGCATACCCACAGTGAGCGCGGGTACCCATGTAATATGAGAGTGAGCTCGAGGGGCTGATATTATTTTGAGTGACTGATACTGAGCCCGATGGGCTGATACTGTTCTGGGCGATTGATACTGGCCCGAGGGGCAAATTTCTACTCACTATTTACTTGTTGTTTTACCTGATTTACCGGTTTTTAAAAGGAGATTTCATTAACTATTTATTGTTTTTTTACTGTTTAAGTGATTTACTGCCTGATATAGAGTTACCTTGTGCATTTTTGTGTTTTCATGCCTTCGATTATTATTTATTATTATTATTCACTAGGTCGGAGTACTCATATTACTCCCTGCACCATGTGTGCAGATACAGGCATAGCAGAGTCTGCACCTGAACACCGATTCTTTCCAGGCCAGGCAGCGAGTTGGAGTGACGAGGTAGCTGTTGACGTCCGCAGCCCCTTGTCTCCCCTATTTTATATCACTTGAGTTTCCTTCAGACTATTGTATCAGATATTATATTTTGTAGACCCATTACAAACTCTGTAGTAGCTCATGACTTGCGACACCCCGGTTTGGGGCTGTGTCGGGATGGTATCCTATGCTATTATCACTGTTTCCGCATTTATAACTATTTTACATGTGTTTTGGTTTTTTTAATGTTAATTAATTATTAAAAAGGTAGTTGCATTGTTCTGGATGGCCTTGTCTTCACGAGAGGTGCCATCACGGTCGGGTTTGGGAATTGGTCAGTGACAAGTTGGTATCAGAGCCTAGGTTACTAGGTCTCACGAGTCATGAGCAGGTTTAGTAGAGTCTCACGGATCGGTACGGAGATGTCTGTATTTATCCTCGAGAGGCTGCAGAACCTTTAGGAAAATTTCACATTCTTGAAATTCTTGTCGTGCGAACTTATTGATCTGAGTACTAAATTTCTCTTTATCCTATCCTCTCACAGATGGTGAGGACACAAGCTATCGGAAGTGATGGACGACCACCAGTACCATCCACTGAAGTCACTAGAGGCCGTGGACGCAGTCGTGGTTGTGGTCGTGGCAGAGGTAGAGCATCAGGGGCAGCACCTGTGGATCCTCCAGTTGCCTCAGCTCAGGACCAGGCTCCGGCAGTACCAGTTCAGGCACCAGCTGTGCCCATTGTGATTCCGGGTCTTCAGGAGATTTTGCTCAGATTTTGACAGTTTGCACTGGCCTGACTCAGGCAGTTTTAGCCACCACAGCAGCAGCTACTTCACAGGCTGGGGGAGGCAATCAAACCCCCGCTGCTCGCACCCCTGAGCAGGTAGTGCAGGGATTACAGACTCTAGAGGTACCTCCAGATCAGCCAGTTGCACCATTGCAGGAGTTCAGGGTTCCAGCTATGCCTGAGGATAAGCAACTCACCTCGAGAGGTTTAGTAGACTCCATCCTCTGACTTTTAGTGGTGCTGAGGGCGAGGATACCCAGGGTTTTCTTGACAGATGTCAGCGGATGCTCCGTACAACGGGGATTCTTGAGTTCAGTGGTGTGGCATTCACCACCTTTCAGTTCACTGGGGCTGCCTTTACTTGGTGGGAGGCATATGAGAGGCGTAGGCCGGCTGGTGTAGCACCTTTGACTAGGCAGGAGTTCTCCACTCTCTTCTTGGAAAAGTATGTACCGCAGTCCCCCAGAGAGGAGCTGCGCAGGCAGTTTGAGGGGCTACGGCGGGGATATATGACTGTGTCTTAGTATGAGATGAGCTTTTCAGAGTTCGCTCGTTATGCCGTCTGGATGGTTCCATGGGATCGTGAGCGTATTAGGAGATTTGTTGATGGCCTTAACTACCATCTCCGTGTTCTCATGACTAGAGAGAGAGTATTGGGTGCTTCATTCGAGAAGGTGGTTGATATAGCTCGAGATATTGAGGCGGTTCGCCGTTAGCATCGAGAGGAGAGGGAGGCCAAGAGGCCTCGAGGTTCTGGTAGTTACAGTGGCGCTCCTTCGAGAGGCCAGTTCCAGCAGGGTAGGGGTCGTTCTTTCAGGCCCGCTCAGTCGACCGTCCCGAGTATCGTGGGGCATCTTCAGGTCGTGGTTATCATAGTTCTCAGCAGAGTCAACCTTCACTTAGCACTCTTCCAGCACAGAGTTTATCTCGTGCTCCGTCTGCTCAGGGTTCTTCCAGGCTGAGTGCATCAGCTAGTCACTCCGGCGCGAGGGATTCCCTTCAGTTCCATTCTCCAACACCTGGGAGTTCTTATTAGTGTTGAGAGTTTGGGCATATGTGTAGGCAGTGTCCTCGTCGTGCTGCTAGCTCATCTCAGCAGAGAGGTTAGCCCTCGTCTTCTAGTCCAGTTTCTTCAGCACCCGCCCTGCCAGCTAGGGGTGAGTGTCAGGCAGCAGGGGGTCGCCCCAGAGGTGCAGGTCGATCAGGCGGTGGTCAGGCTCATTTTTATGCTCTTCAAGGTTGGACAGATGCTATTACTTCAGATGCTATCATTACAGGTATTATTTCAGTCTGCCACAAGGATGCCTCAGTCTTATTGTTCCTGGTTCCACCAATTCTTATGTGTCCTCATGTTTTACTCATCATTTGGGTACGTCCCAAGGGTGTCTTGCTTTACCTGTTCATATATATACCCTGGTGGGCGATACTATTATTGTAGACCATGTGTATCGGTCATGTTTGGTGACTATTGGGGGTTTGGAGACCCGAGTTGATCTATTGCTATTGAACATGGTGGATTTTGATTTTATTTTGGGCATGGACTGGTTATCTCCGTGTCATGTTATTGTAGATTATCATGCTAAGACAGTCACTTTGGCTATACCAGGTGTACCGAGGATCGAGTGGCGTGGTGTGACTGATTATGTTCCTAGCAAGGCGATTTCATTCTTAAAAGCCCAACGTATGGTTGGGAAGGGTTTCCTTTCATATTTGGCATTTGTGAGGGATGTTGGAGCCGAGACTCCTAGAATTGATTCTGTCCCAGTCGTGAGGGAGTTTCCTGATGTATTTCCTGCAGACCTGCCAGGCATGCCACCGGATAGGGATATTGATTTTGGTATTAACCTGGTGCCGGGCACTCATCCCATTTCTATTCTGCCATATCGTATGGCACCAGCAGAGCTGAAAGAATTGAAGGATCAGCTTCAGGAACTCCTAGATAAGGGGTTCATTCAGCCTAGTGTGTCATCGTGGGGTGCATCGATTTTGTTTGTGAAGAAGAAGGATGGCACCATGAGAATGTGCATTGACTATAGGAAATTGAACAAAGTAACAGTGGAGAACAAGTATCCTCTACCTTGCATTGATGATTTATTTGATCAGCTTCAGGGAGCGAGGGTGTTCTCCAAGATTGATCTCCGTTCGGGCTATCACCAGTTGAAGATCAGGGATTCAGATATTATTAAGACTGCTTTCAGGACTAGATATGGGCACTATGAGTTTCTTGTAATGCATTTTGGGCTGACCAATGCCCCAGTAGCGTCCATGCATTTGATGAATTGTGTATTTCGGCCTTATCTAGATTCATTCATTATTGTTTTTATTGATGATATTCTGGTGTACTTGCGTAGTCAGGAGGAGCACGCGCAACATTTGCGAGTTGTATTGCAGAGATTGAGGGAGAAGAAGCTTTATGCAAAGTTCTCCAAGTGTGCGTTCTGGCTCAGTTCAGTGGCCTTCTTGGGGCACGTGGTGTCCAGCGGGGGTATTGACCCGAAGAAGATAGAGGCGGTTCAGAGTTGGCCTAGACCGACCTCAGCCACAGAGATTCGTAGTTTCCTTGTTTTGGCAGGTTATTATCGTCGGTTTGTTCAGGGATTTTCCTCTATTGCATCGCCCTTGACCAAGTTGACTCAGAAGGGTGCTCTATTTGTATGGTCGAACGAGTGCCGGGAGAGCTTTCGGAAGCTCAAGATAGCTTTGACCACAACTCCAGTATTGGTTTTGCCATCCACTTCAGGTTCTTATACTGTATATTGTGATGCTTCGAGAGTTGGGATCAGATGTGTATTGATGCAGGAGGGTAGAGTGATTGCTTATGCTTCTTGTCAGTTGAAGCCCCATGAGAAGAACTACCCTGTACATGATTTGGAGTTGGCTTCTATAGTTAATGCTCTGAAGATTTGGGGGCACTACTTGTATGGTGTATCTTGTGAGGTATTCACCGATCATCGTAGTCTTCAACATTTGTTCAAGCAAAAGGATCTTAATTTGAGGCAGTGGAGGTGGCTAGAGTTACTTAAGGATTATGATATTACCATTCTGTATAACCCGGGGAAGGCCAATGTAGTGGCCGATGCTTTAAGCCGAAAGGCAGTTAGTATGGGGAGTTTGGCGTACATTCCAATTGGGGAGAGTCCCTTTGTAGTTGATGTTCAGGACTTGGCCAATCGGTTGGTGAGACTAGATATTTCGGAGCCTAGTCGTGTGTTGGCATGTGTGGTTTCTCGGTTTTCCCTATATGATCGCATCAGAGAGCGCCAGTATGATGATCCACATTTGCTAGTCCTTAAGGACAGAGTCCAGCATGATGATGCCAGAGACGTGACCATTGGTGAGGATAGTGTGTTGAGGATGCATGGTCGGATTTGTATGCCCAATGTGGATGGGCTTCGGGAGTTGATATTGGAGGAGGCCCATAGCTTGCGGTATTCCATTCATCCGGGTGCCGCGAAGATTTATCAGGATTTGAGGCAGCACTATTGCTGGAGAAGAATGAAGAAAGATATTGTAGGATTTGTGGCTCGGTATCTCAACAATCAGCAGGTGAAATATGAGCATCAGAGACCGGGTGGCGTACTTCAGAAAATGATTATTCCCGAGTGGAAGTGGGAGAGAGTCACTATGGATTTTGTGAGTGGTCTTCCTCGAACTTTAAATAAGTTCGATTCAATTTGGATAATTGTGGATCGGCTAACCAAGTCCGCGCACTTCATTCCGGTATGTACTACCTATTCTTCAGAGCGGCTGGCAGGGATCTTTATCCGGGAAATTGTTCGATTGCATAGTCATCCACTATCTATTACCTCAGATAGAGGTACTCAGTTTACTTCTCAGTTCTGGAGGACATTTCAGCGAGAGTTGGGTACGCAGGCAGAGTTGAGCACAAAATTTCATCCTCATACGGACGGGTAGTCCAAGCGTACTATTAAGATATTGGAGGACATGTTGCGTGCCTATTGTCACACCTCATTTTCCTACTACAACCTGTAAAGGGCATAATAAAGGGAGTTATTTCCAACTTGAAGTGACAATCGAAACGAGATTATATTATTAAAAGATTCAGAGTCGCCACTTGGGAGATTTATGGTTTCCTAAGTCACTGGTTTAAAATTCCAAATCGAGGAAAAGAATGACTCTGTTTAACAGTCTGCGAACCAGAAATCCGAGTAAGGAATTCTGTTAAACCGGGAGAAGGTGTTAGGCATTGCCGAGTTCCTTGGTTCTAGCACAGTCGCTCAATTGTTATATTCGGCATAATTATCTGATTTTAAACAATTATAAACCTATGTGTAAATTTTAACTTTTAACCGCTTTTATTATCATTTTTAAAGAAAATTACAACGTCGTTAAAATACGTCTCGAACCACGTCACATAAATGCACCCGTAGTTTTTGACATATTTTAACATCGTTGAGATTTTGATTTGGATCACATAAATGCGCACCTGAATTTAGGGAAGTAATAAATACACGCCTAAAGCAACTATGCGTTGTTAACTTTGCGAGGGCCATGAAAATTAGCTAAATAACACGCCTCGTGTTCTAAATATTTTCAAAGAAACAATTAAAGAGGGCCAAGCATTTGAAATTTTGTTGGGCTTGGCACACCTCTATACTAATTTTGAAGGAAGTTTCAAACTACATTGTTGAGGGCCATAACCATATTCATTAAGTATGGCACACCTCACTTAATTAAATGGACTCTCATAAGAAAAAGCCAAGGGAAATTATACCCTGAACCTATGTTTGTGCTTGTGAAAGCTAGGAAACAACTTATTTCCGCAGGGTCTTAAACCTGGCCAAACGTGAGGCCCATCAGCTTACTAAGCACACAAATTGCATGGATAGACTATGTAACAAACCTCATTGGAATTCATACATGGACGAACCCAGACTACAGCAACAGGCATCAATTCCTATCGCAAACAGAGGAACCAAACGATTTGAATAATACAGCTTCGCAAACTCGATATTGCACAATCAAACTAATAACTATTAGACATTGAAGCATTAACCAGAATCAAAATTATCTTAAAAAAACAATTATAAGGTTTGAACACGTTCATATACTGATTATTAAGACGTTGTGAACCTGCAGCTACTGAGACTCATGGAACTAAACAGTCATGCTCGTTTTTAGATATCCATACGAAAATCAAACAAATATGCAATTCGGTTTTTCTACATTTTTCTGAGCTAAAGCCATTCACATTCTCATCGATAGTACATTAAACTATAATATTACAGCCCTTAATTCAAAATGAGAACCCATACCCCAACACGATTACTCGATTCACTTAAGAATGAAATAGCCTTATGGCATTTCTACTTAGTTGAAGACCTTGACATAACACTCCCACAATCCATTGCATTCAAGTACAACACGAGCAGTAGCATCTGAGTATTCAACATCTAACACCAGATTGAACAAGTTTTAAATTCAACCAGTAGAAATAAATCAAGTTTTTCAACTAAACTTGTGTCATTTATGAAAGATAAGATATAGGGGATAAAACAGAAATAACTAATGAGAAAAACTAGTGTCTAAACATCAGAATCTTAGTTCCCATTTCTCAGTTCATATGGTATGAGTTCTAAAGATGAATACCTGGATAAAACAAAGGGAAAAAGTGAGGACAGCAGCAGTAACAACAACAAAACCACCCCAGGTTCAGGAAAAAGAATTATCAGAGTATGCAAACCAATGAAACAATGATCTAATGTACCAAATAACTTCCAAAATGAAACAGTGATCACCAGACCAAATAACTTCAAAAACCAACTATTACCCTCAACTTCAAACCATTTCCAACTCCAAATGAATTGCAGATAATTTCAAAAAATGAGAGAAAACTTCCAGAAATTCAAAAAGAAAATAAAAACTCAATGAAACAGTGGACTTCAGTTTTTTTTTCTTCTGATTTTTCTGTTCAACCTCTATGCAGCTATTTTTCTGATAAGGAAAGGATTTTTTATATCTTTCTCTCTCAGATTTTTTTAAGATGTGTCCAAGGCTATTTTTTTTGGATTTCCGCCCTTAAAGTCTCTCTAACCTGCCTTGTAAGGAAAGTTTGGGGAGCCTTTATAGGCAAGGGATTAGGGCAACAGTAAATTTTAGCCTTTTGCACTTTGCCCCCTTTTGAATTTTCATTTTAGCTAAATTAACCCTAAATCCCTGACTTGTCACCCAAGTAATGCTACCAAGAATCAAAAATTGCAATTCTAACCCCACCTAGAAGCTTCTAGGGACTTCTTATTTCTGTTGCCAAAGATTCCTCTAAATTAGATTACCTAGATTACCCCCAAATGTCCCTGAAATTACTGCAAAAACTAAGGGGTTACATGTCAAGTGACCCAACAGTTAATCCGGGCCTGGGCTCACGAACTGGTCTGGATTTCTGGTATGCTTCAATATGCCCGAACTCCTTAGCCTCTGGAACAGATTGGCGTATGACCCTTCCAATGGAGTGTAGGCTTTCTTCTTCCGCAACCTCTCATCCCTACATGCTTGATTGGGCTGGAAACCTGATCCAAGGGGTTTCTGGTAGGCTCGTGGGGGTAGATAAGCATTTTGTGGAGCCGAGTACCAGAAAAGCGGTGTATGACTCTGGGAGTTCTGTGGAGAGAAGTAGCATTGGGAAGGGTCACCTGGTGCACAAGGATGTCCATGGGGACGGTGTCTGGACTGGGAGTGTTGATCAGGAAAACTCATCGGATCATCTTTTCTGCTTCCCCCTCCCCCACCCAAGCTTACTGGGATATTCGGAATGTCTTTCGACCAACTCATGATCTTGCCTGACTTGATTCCCTCTTCTTCTAACTCCCCCATTCTTAACATCTCATAGAAAGGTCTACCCATAACCGGAATCAAATAATTGAAGTAGGTGGGCCCCTGGGCTTGTAGGAAAAGCTCAACCATTTCTTCTTCACCAATGGGGTACTGACTCGAGCAGCTTGCTCCCTCTATCTGAGCCCAAACTCCCTAAAGCTTTCCTCTAGCTTCTTCTCCATCTTAGATAGGGAGGAGCGGTCTAAGGTAACACTTGATTTGCATTGAAAGTATCGGACAAAGTCTTGAGCCATGTCACCCAATGTAGGCCACTTATCAACATCTTGACGTTTATGCCAGTCCGAAGCTGTCCCGGTTAGGCTCTTACTGAAATATGCCATCATCAGGTCATCTTTCTCTCCAACACTTCTCATTTCACTGCAATAAACCTTTAGGTGGGCTACCGGATCCCCAAACCCACCATACAAGCTTAATTTTGGTACTTTAAACCCCACGGGCAGGCAATCGTCAGGAGACACGGACGGTTCTTTGTAATTCATGCCACCCTGATGCCTCATTCCTTGCTTCTCCCTTAAGGACTGCTCTATGCCTTCCAGCTTCTTGGGTACCCCATCTGGCCCTTCTATTCCTATGAACTTTTCATTTTCAATATGAGGCTCATCCCGTGGACCCTGCTTGTGTGAGTTGGAACCTTGTGAGCAATCAGCTCTGGACTTCTTGAAATCAAATTCTTACCACGCGTACAAGTCATAATACCTGAAATGAAGCTGTTCATGACCTCCGACTGCTGAACGGAGCGCTAGTACTCAAAACGACCGGTCGGGTCGTTACATCAACCCCCACTGACTCTTCGCGAACGCGAAGAGTAAAATCCCTCTATAATAGCTTAACAAAATCTGCAACTTTTTAACAACTTAAAACGATCCGTTGAGCATCCGAAACACACCCGAGGCCCCCGAGACCTCAATCAAAGGCATCAATATATCTTAAAACCTTATTCAAACTTGTACCAATCTTCAAAACACTTCAAACAACATCAAATTCCCCAAAACACATCGGATTCAAGTCTAAGTTTCTAAAAATCTTCCGAATTTCACTTTTGATCAAAAACATAACCAAACTACCTCCAAATGACTTGAAATATTGCACACACATCCCAAATGACATAACAGAACTACTTCAACTCTCGAGATTCCATTCCGACCCTCGGATCAAAATCTCACTTTCGAACCAGAAACTTCAAAAATTCAACTTTCGGCATTTCAAGCCTAAATTAGCTATGGACTTCTAAAACACAATCCGAATATGCCCCTAAGCCCGAAATCACCTAACGGAGCTAACGGAACCATCGAATTTTCATTTCGAATCCGTTTTCACACTGTTCCGACTACGATCAACTTTCCAACACTTAAGCTTTCATTTAGGGACTAGGTGTCCCAAAACTCTCCGAAACTTAAAATCAAATGTCCCGACAACTCAAAATAGCATAAATAAACTCAGGGGAGCAGTTAATAAGGGATCAGGGCATTAATTCTTAAATCGACCGGCCGGGTCGTCACATGTTATTTTGTTCATAACTCTTGTGAAGATATGCAATACCATAATAAATTCTTATAACCAAAAATAAATTAATAATCAATATGGTTTGTTTAAACTACATAATAATGTTGTACTTTTTGTGTGAAAATCCTATATACATTTTGAGGGATCTTAGGCAAAAACAATTCTAATTGGATACGATGAGGAATATTTTAGTTAAAAAAATAAAGTTATGAGAGTGATATTGTAGAATGACATGTACTAAGTGCGTGCTTTATAATTTTTAATTTATTTTTCTGATTAGAATGGTTAAATTTTTTTATATTCCCTATTATTTCGATCTTCTATTTTTGATATTTTTTCGTTTTTCCTTACTTCTAGTATAGTTATTGTTACATAGTTGGAAATGATTTTTGTAAATCTTAATTGATTGTAAATCTAAATGTTTAGGAATTCCTACATTATTCTAATAAGGAAAGGAAAGATTTTAATAATCAAATTTTAGTTGATTTTGAAGTAAAAAAATTTAGGAAAATAGTTAAATGACTATTTTATCTAGTGTGAAATCGATTTTTTAAAGGGCAAAAAAGGCGAACGACATTTCGCTAAGGACCTTCATGCTTTTAATATAGTACTAATTTTTCGGCACGTGCGTTGCACGTGTATGTTGAGTCATGTATTATAATAAAAGGTTTTAATAAATAATTATACATGAAGACTATAAAGTATAAGTTTCATACAAACATGTGATTTCTTTTACTTATTTTGATTTTATGAGGTACAAACGTGTAAAGTTGGTCATGTAACAAAACATATTATAATTAAAATTGTTTGACTTTATACTTTATTTATTGTTATCGTAAGGTATTATTTGTAGACAAATTTGAAAAGGTACCCTTGATTTTTAAGGAGATAAAGTTGAATTTCTTGGGACAAGCACGAAAGTTCATTCTAAACAAACACCAATATCTGAAAGTTTGTTCCAAGCAGACAACAAACGTTGCAAACAAACGATTAACTTTAGGCACAAAGTAACTCTATTACCGAGTATAACCTCCTCGTATACATAATGTTAACTAAATGAGCAAAGTTTATGTAAAAGAAACAATGCCAAAAATGTCATGACGAAAAGATCCATTGCCCATGTACATGGTAATCAAAATATATTACCTGATTGTAACTTTTTCAATATTGTTTGTCTTTTCAAAAATTAAATTGTCTCTTTTGCTTATGAATAATTGGCAAACCCTAGTTTAATTAAATAATCAAATAACTATTATGAATTAAAATATATCAATCAGCCAAAATTAAATCCAATTAAATATTTAAATCATTTAAGCACATGTAGAATAGAAATACAAATATTAAGTTTTAGTATATGAATCACTTGATTTGCGTAGTTTATTCTTTACCGTACGTAACGTTGATCCTCAAGTGGTTAAATTGCTCTAACTATATCTATACAATACTATAATTTTTAACTCCAAAAGGAATCTGTAGCTAGATTATTGAAAGAACTTATCCACGCATTATTTAAGATAGTACCTGCAATTTCTTTACTATTCTTCAACAATCTAAAAAACTTCATCCCAAATATCATATGCCGCAGGCCGTACGGTGGCGGCAACCATCAAATCATCCCCCCTCTCCCCCTCTTTGTCATCAAAACTGAGATGTGTATTGCATCTATGTATACGGAAAGGTTGAAAGAATTTTACTAATTATCCTAAAGTGGCAACACTTAATGCTTGAGCAGCCTCTTAAGAAATATTGTGAGTACTACGAATCTCGATCTCAGGGGAAATATCTTTGCCTTTTATAATTTTAAATTAGAGACATCACTTATACACATGTTTTCATGTTTTGCACTCTGTGCTCTAGATAGATTTAGAACCTAAATTTTTTATCTCGTCAGTTTCTACTTTATTTAGAATTGTCAAGTACAAGAGGAAAACAATTAAAGCGAAACAGAAAACAAAAAGGATTCAAAGAAGTAGCATACTCATTTTTTGAATCAGACCACGATGCACATAAATTGAAGAATCTTATTATTACATCATAACCATCCATCCTAATATTTATACATATTTAATTTCATAAATCACAAAGAACCAATATTAAAGAATGAATAGAGTAAAGAAAGAAGAACCCGATTTTGTTGTCACTTTATTGTTCATTCACTCTGGAATTTACTTTGCCTTCCATGAATATTACTTTATTTCCTTAAAATAAACTATGAGAAAGAAGGACAATCCTTTGGATAAATGTCGTAGCATTGGCAAGAATCGTTGCATCCAAATTTTACATCCTTTGGTCCAAAATGTTAAAACGGGAATATACTTGCTAATCGTGTAAATTTATTGGCTTCACATAAGGTGTCTCTCTGAAGCGTTGTGTCCCTTTGGAGGCTTTACTATTATTATTATTTTTGAAATAATTAAATAGGATATTAGGTTAATAAGAAGGGTATTAAAGTAATTTAACTTTTTACTTTTGGGGTTCTTGCTTTTAATATAGTATAGATAGATATATACACACACACACACACAATAAGGCAGATCTAGAATTTTAAATTTATGTGCTCCTACACAAATCATAAGTTAATATACAATAATAACTGGATTAACGGACTGTGTTTCAAGCTAAATATTCTTATATATTTTTTCAATACAAATATCGGATCTAGACAAAAGTTACTGGGTTCACAGAAACCCGTATCTAACTTGCTGGTTCCGCCCCTGGCAGGGGCGTATCTGGGGGGTCCATAGGGCCCGTTAACCCATGCTCCCCTCCCTTGATCATGTATGCTATATTTTTTTCAAAAATACTTAAATATATATATATGTGCACCCAAGCTCAATGTATAATATGATGCGATGATTATTAGATGCACCTCTCTGAGTGGATTGTGAGTTCAAATCTCATGTCAATTTTATTTTACTTTTTTTAGAACTAGGCGCCCACAGGAGATGGATATGTCAAGTGTCACTTTTTGCGTACTAATTATCTTTTTTTTTTTTCTCTTTCTTTGTTTGATTTATTCTTATAAAATTTTACGCATTGAAATTCCTATTATTCTTTTGTTACCATAAAATTTTATATGATTAAATGAAATGTGCATATTATAACTAATAGCAGTGAATGATGTAGCATATAGTCAATGGATTCAGCTGATCCCAACATTTTTGATAGAGAGTATAGAATATAGATATAGATGTAAGAAAATTCCTATATAAATATTAAATCTGAACTTATAATTCCAAAAGAATAATGGATGCAATAGTAGAACTAAAGGTTGAATCCCTAAAATTTATATTCTGGATCCACCGCTTCATAATGGTGCACCCATCCTCCTAAATTTCTGGATCCGCTTCTGGCCCCGGCACACATTGTATGTGTGAGTGGTGGTTTGGGGTGGCCGGTGGGGTTTGGGGGAGGGTGGGAGGAGTTTAGGAAAAGCTAAGAACGAGACTAATTTCGGACGAAAGAAAATGGGTGGATCCCAAAATCAAATAGTCGGTGCCAAAAGAAAGTGGTTATAACTACTCTAATTTGCATAGGTATACTATGTGGGAAAGATGCTTGGTTCAATTAATGTAAAATTGGCAATCTCTGACCAAAATTGTTAAAACAATATATAGCCTTTTCGGTAAAGCAACAAACTGTTCTAAAGATATCATATGGTACTTAATTGGTGACGATACACCTTAATTTATAAAGTTTTTTTATGATCGCTATGATGCTAGTTTCTTTATTCAACTTTTCTATTGTCTCGTAAAGAGATATATTAATTTTCCTTTTTCTACTATACAATTAGTTTCTGCCTTTTTCTTCTCATGAAGGTAAGCTTTATTCATCATGAACGCCAAACACGAATAGTCTATTATCCATGAAAAGGACAATATAGAGGATAATTTTAATAATATATAACCAGCGTGAGCTGTAGCGTGATTAATTTGATATTTCCACCCTTAATTAAAAATTTCGAGTACGAACCATAAAAATAAAAAAAATTCTAACGGATGCACTTTCTCCTTTAATGGATTTTATACGGTAGAATCCACTCATGTGTGGATCCTGAAAATCGGGTGGAAAACTAAAAAATAAAAAACACACACATATATATATATATATATATATATATATATATATATATATGCACCCACGTAAACTAGGGAGCCAAGGAGGGGATACGAAGAGGGGTTTAAATTACATGCATGTTGGTGCAATTAATTGTTACAATGTTATAGCAAATTATTTACTCTATTTTCAAGTGATTATATTGTTATAACAGTAATATGTTATTTCATTAACTTAGTATTAAGATATTTCATACTGTCTAATCATGACTTAAACTCTAAGAAGAAAGAACTACACTTTTTTATGTATTAAAATTTAGGATCCCATATATAATCAATTCCGACAGTCGATTTTCTTAATGTTAATTCTGACAGTGTTGACAAAGCAAAAATAAGGGTACAAAGAACTGAAAATGGTATTTCTAAAAAAGCGTCATTGAATGCAAATATCTGTATAGCTTACACTCAGCAATATTGAGTAAAAATATCATGAGAAAGATATGGTGTGTGGAGGAGGGAACAGGGGCGGTGGTACGTTTTTCAGTCACTACGTTTTTCAATATATGCTCCCAATAAATTGAAAATTACACCGACTACAGATTTAAACAATCTGCAGGATCATTTCCAGGTAAGAGGGGGAAAAAGGGATAGACGAAAAAGATATAACAACTCACTAAATAAATAAAATATAAAGTAGACCAGCAATATGCATGACGATGAACCATAATAAATAGTTTAAGTGTTTCATTTATAGTGCATGAGTTTGTACTACCTAAAATAATATATAATCCCTCCGGTTCAAAAAATTGATGACACTATTTTTTCATTAGTCAGTTTAAATAAGATTGTTATCTTTCAATATTTCCTTAATAGAAAGTATTTATAGTCACACAAATACTATGACATGTTTAAAACTACAAGTTTCAAAAGATTTACAACAACACGAATACTATGACTTATTTAGACCACATACTATGACTTTTTGCAACGGAAGGAGTAATTTATATTAAGTGTAATACAACTACTTAGAAAATAAAATAATACTAATATGTTATTGTGATGACCCAAAAGGTCATAACTTGTTTTTAAAAAAATTCTATGTTCCGAGGCCTTAAAAACCTCTTTCTGCATCACCTCGATTTACGTGCGCAGTCCGGGCGTGGAGCCAGAAAGCCATTATGTGAAAATCTTTGAACAGTGATGAATTTTGACTTTAAAATGAATTTAAGTTGACTTCGGTCAATATTTTGGGTAAACGGACTCGGACCCGTGATTTGACGGTCCCGGAGGGTCCGTTGAAAAATACAGGACTTTGGCGTATGCCCGAAATAGGATTTCGAGGTCCCAAGCCTGAGAAATAAATTTTTAAAGAAAATTATTTTCTGGATTATTTATGAGTTTTTGAAAGTACAATGTGTTTACAGTTGGATTGTATCGGGCCCGTATTTTGGTTCCGGAGCCCGGTATAGATCTTATATATGATTTGAGTCGAACCTGTGAAATTTGGTAAGAAACAGACTTGAAATGACTTGAATACGACCTTATTTGAGAAAATTAGGAAATTTGATGTTCTTGAGTAATTTCATGATTCTGATGCTAAATTCATAGTTGTTGATGTTAATTTGATGATTTAAATGTATGAGCAATTCCGTATGATGTTTTTAGGTTGGTGTACATGTTTGGTTTGAAGCCCTGAGGGCTCAGGTGAGTTTTGAATAGGCCACGGAGTGCAATTTTAACTTAGAAAATTGTTGGTATGTTGCAGGCCTGCAGGCTTCGCACTCGCAAATGTGAGCTCGCAAATGCGAGCAATGTGTCGCAAATGCGAGCAATGTGTCGCAAATGCGAGATGTGTCCTGGGCCGCCTTCTTCGCAAATGTGACTTCGCAATTGTGAAGGCAGAGTCACAAATGCGAAGTGGCTTGGGACTTCCCTTGGTCGTAAATGCGACTTCGCAATTGTGATACTTGAGTCGCAAATGCGACAACTGCAAATCTCTTGCAAACCCCGGTCGCAACTACGACATCAGAGACCTGTAAATTCACACTTAGAATTTTCAACCATTTTTCATATTCTCTTCATAACCAAAACACTCTAGGGCGATTTTTCAAAGACAATTTCTTTTCCCAATTGATTGTAAATTATTTCTAACTCGTTTTTTTTTCAATCTTTAACATCTTTTCACATGATTTCAACTCAAAATCAAAGGTTTTCATGGGAAATATTGGGTATTTTGGGTAGAACCTAGATTTTTTAAAATTTGGGGATTTGGACCTCGATTTGAGGTCCGATTTCAAAACTAATTATATATTTGAGTTCGTAAGGGAATGGGTAATCGGGTTTTGGTTTGAACTTCGGATTTTGACCAAGTGGGTCTGGGGGAGATTTTTGACTTTTTGGGCGAACCTTGGAAAAACTTATTTTCATGCATTAGAATTGATTCATTTAGCATTTATTGACGTAATTAAATAACTTGTGGCTAGATACAAGCAAATCGATGGTGGAATCGAGGGGTAAAGTGATAGCTGAGACTTGAATTGTGTTCGTGGTATCGAGGTAAGTATTTGGTCTAACCTTAGCTTGAGGTATTAGGAGTCGAGTCCTATTTGCTATGTGGTAATTATTGGGTACGACGTATATGCATGGTGACGAGTATCTATACGTTGGCGTCAATCATGCCAGTGAGTCTTATATTGCGATTATTATGACTTTGTTGTATTATTCATGCCTTGGTGATGATTTTTATTGTTGGGCAAAGTTTGTGAAAGAAATTGTGATATTTGAACATTGAGGAGCATTGACTCAAGTTGTATAATGAAATGTGAAAGTATAAGTTATAATTGAACCCTTTAGAGCATTGGCTCAAGTTATAAAGTGATTTGTGAAGTAAAAGTGAAAAAGAAAAGAGAATCATTATATTGCCTCCCTTGTCAGGATATTGTTGCCTTTAATGCTATCTCCCTTGTTGGGATGTTGAGGTTGTTTTGATGTTGTCGCTTGCCGAGACTTGATTGTTGATCTATTATTCCCTTGCCGGGATTCTCCTTGAATTTAATTTAATTCCTTGCCCTATTGTTTGTGATTATTTTTTAGGTGAGGAAGAGTTTCAAAGCACGAAGGATGATGCCGTGTATGATTTTATGAGGAATAGTGTAAAGCACGAAGGGTGATGCCGTACCGTACGATGTACAATTCCGTACCGATTATATTGATCATATGGTGAGGACAAGAGTAAAAGCACGAAGGCTGATGTCGTGCACATTTTCATTACTTGATTGCTTTGGTGAGGACGAGAGTAAAAGCACGAAGGGTGATGTCGTGCACATTTTTCTTACTTGATTGCTTTGGTGAGGGCGAGAGTAAAAACACGAAGGGTGATATCATGCACTTATTAATTACTGATTCTTGTTGATGTCTGAGATATAGTTTTCCTCTTATTTACCCCGTTGCCTTTCTATGCTTAATTGAGGTTTCCCCGCAGCTTGTTTACCCTTCCTATACTTGGCTGTACATTACTGTTCATCTTTTCCGTTGTATATGGTTAAACTGCACAGGTTTACTTGATAATCTAGTCCCAGCCTCGTCAATACTTCGCCGAGGTTAGGCTAGGCACTTACTAACATATGGGGTCGGTTGTGCTGATACTACACTCTGCACTGTGTGCAGATCTGGAGTAGCCGCTTTTGGACCTTAGCTTGGGTGGTTTCCTTTAGTCCATACGGAGATCCAAGGTAGTCCTGCAGGCGGCCGCAGCCCTTGGCGTCTCCCTCTATCCCTTTACCCTGTTTCCTTTACTTATTTCAGAAATAGTGTACTATTTATCTTTAGACTTTGTTTTTAGTACTCTTAGAACGTATGTGAAGGTGTGACACTAGTTCTTGGTAGTCCTTGTTCAAACAATTGTATTGGATATATATTCAGATAGTTTTATTGCTTTTCTTCCGCTTGTTATAAATTCCACTGTCTACATGTTATTATTTCATAATTGTTAAAGGATATAAAATGGAAAAAAGGCAATTTGTGCAAACAGTAGGCTTGCCTAGCTTACATTAGTAGGCGACATCACGACTCCTGAGGGCAGAAAATTCGGGTCGTGACAAGTTGGTATTAGAGCTCTAGGTTACATGAGTCTCACAGTATACAGACAATCTTAGTAGAGTCCGCGGGATCGGTAGGGAGACGTCTGTATTTATCCCCCAGAGGCTACAGAGTTAGGAAAAAAAAATTTCACATCTATTCTTTCCTATCGTGTGGTTTGGTTTCTCAATGCTAATTGAATTCTTACTCTGTTCTTTCATAGATGCCGAGAACATGCGCTTTCTCATCCGCTGATCAGTAGCCTGAGCCCTCAGCAGCAGCTCCCACGGGGGGCAGAGGGCGAGGCCTAGGCCGAGGCCGTGTTAAAGGCTGAGGTAGAGGCAGAGCTCAGCCTAGAGCAGCAGCACCAGCGGCGGAGCCTCAGGTTGACTTTAAGGATGAGGTTCCGGTCAAGGCAGCTCAGGTCCCAGAGGGTTTCATTGTTATTCAGTACTCATGACGCTCTGGTCCGCCTAGTGGGCCTTATGGAGAGTGTCACACGGACATGCTTGCTTCCTGTAGCACCAGCCGTCTCTCAGGCTAGAGGAGGAGCCCAGACTCCTGCTACTCGCACCCTGGAGCAAATGGCTCCCCAGTTTTAGACTCCAACAGCTCAGCCAGTTGGAGCAGTTCAGCCGGGTGTGGTAGTTCAAATCGGTGATGGAGCAGCTATGTCTGTCTATGCTTTGTGGAGGTTGGCTAGGTTCACCAAGCTTTTCACTACTACTTTTAGCGGTGCATCTTTTGAGGATCCCCAGGATTATCTAGATAGTTTCCATGAGGTTCTCAGGAACATGGGGATAGTGGAGACCAATGGGGTGGACTTTGCTACTTTCCGCTTGTCTGGATCCGCCAAGACTTATGGAGAGATTATTGTTTGGCTAGACCACCGGATCACCAACTTTGACTTGGGAGCAGTTTACTCAGCTATTTCTAGAGAAATTTCTCCCTATCACTTAGAGAGAGATCTATCGGAGGCAGTTTGAGCGTCTCCAGCAGGGTTCTATCACTTTTACTCAATACGAGACCAAATTTATCGACTTGGCTTGTCATGTTCTTGTCATACTTCCCACCGAGAGAGAGAGAGAGAGCGTGAGGTGGTTCACTGAGGGACTTATCCAGCCTATTCGACAACAGATTGCCAATAAGGCGGGGAGTGAGATTTTTTTTCAGGAGGCAGCCAATGTGGCTAGGAGAGTTGAGATGGTTCTATCGCTTAGAGGTGGTCAGGGGTCTAACAAGAAGCCTCGTCATTTAGGCCAATTTAGTGGTACCTCGTATGGAGGCAGGGATTCGTATGGTAGAGGCCATCCTCCTAGGCCTTTCCAGTTGGCACTTCAGGTTTCTCACGGTGCTTCAGGTGGTCGTGGTTCTCATATGCAGCATTCCGATCAGTAGTCCTACAGTGCACCACCAGCTCCTATCAGTGCACTGTCGCTCCAGAGTTTTTGGGGCTATCATTCAGGTCGTCGGGGTCAGCAGTCTCAGCAGCCGAGGGCTTGTTGTACTTGTGGTGATATGGGTCACATTCCTAGGTATTGTCATCGAGCTTCGAACAGCTCTCAACATCAGGGTTCCCGTGCCATGTTTCAGGCATCGAGTGTTTCACAGCCCCCCCAGCCAGCTAGAAATGGGGGTAGAGGTGCTAGAGGTGGAGGCGAGCCAACAGCAGGCCATCCTAGAGATGTAGTTCAGGGTGGTGCTTCAGGGTGGTGGGGCCCAACCCCAATGTTATGCTCTTCCATCCAGGCCCGAGGCTGAGGCTTTCGATGCAATTATCATAGGTACTGTTCTGGTTTGTAGCAGAGATGCTTCAGTTTTATTTGATCCAAGATCTAGATACTCCTATGTGTCATCTTATTTTGCACCATATCTGGTTATGCCTAGTGATTCATTGAGTTCTCCTATTTATGTGTCTACACCGGTGGGTGATTCTATTGTGGTAGATCGAGTCCATCATTTGTGTATAGTTGTGATTGGGGGTCTTTAGACTTGTATAGATTTACTTCTTTTGGACATGGTCGATTTCGATGTCATATTAGGGATGGACTAGTTATCACCTTATCACGCTATCTTGGACTGTTATGCCAAGACTGTGGCCTTAGCCTTGCCGGGTTTACCTTGTTTAGAGTGGAGAGGGACTCCTGGTCATTCTACCCGTAGTGTTGTCTCGTATATGAAGGCTCAACGTATGGTCAAGAAGGGGTGTTTGGCCTATTTGGCCTATGTTCGTGATTCTAGTGCCAATGTTCCTTCTATTGATTCTGTGCCCTTTTTTCATGAGTTTTCTGAGGTATTTTATTCAGACCTATCGGATATGCCACCCGACAGGGATATTGACTTTTGCATTCATTTGGCTCCGGGCACTTAGCCCATTTCTATTACGATGTATCATATGGCCCTGCGCCTGAGTTGAAAGAGTTGAAAGAGTTGAAGGAGCAGTTGCAAGACTTGCTTGAAAAGGGCTTCATTAGACCTAGTGTCTCGCCTTGGG
The DNA here is from genome assembly GCA_026770625.1 of Nicotiana glauca. Classification (NCBI taxonomy): domain Eukaryota; kingdom Viridiplantae; phylum Streptophyta; class Magnoliopsida; order Solanales; family Solanaceae; genus Nicotiana; species Nicotiana glauca. The sequence goes on along the minus strand of MU724159.1, from coordinate 13,161 downwards.
GTGCGCCGATGTTGTTTACTAAGAAGAAGGAAAGATCGATGAGAATTTGTATTGATTATCAGCAGTTGAACAAGGTTACAATTAAGAATAAGTATCCATTGTCGTGGATTGATGATTTGTTTGATCAGCTTCAGGGTTCCAAGATATTTTCGAAGATTGACTTGAGATCTGGCTACCATTAGTTGAGGATTCGGGCATCCGATGTCCCTAAGAAAGCTTTCCACACTCGGTACGGGCATTATGAGTTCTTGGTGATGTCATTTTGGTTGATAAATGAGATGATTTTATGGATTTGATGAACTGGGTGTTCAGGACTTACTTGGATTCATTCGTAATAGTCTTCATTGATGATATTTTGATCTATTCCCACAGTCGAGAGGAGCATAGAGTGGTCCTTCAGACTTTAAGGGATAGTTAGTTGTATGCTAAGTTTTCTAAGTGTGAGTTTTGGTTGAGTTCATTCAATTCCTAGGTCATGTTGTATCCGTAGAGGGTATTCAGGTTGATCCGAAGAAAATTAAGGCAGTCAAGTACTGGCCTAGACCAGCATCAGCTACAAAGATCCAGAGCTTCTTGGGAATGGCAGGCTACTATCGTCGGTTTGTGGAGGGGTTTTCAGCTACTGCAGCCCCGATGACCAGGTTGACCTAGAAGGGTGATCAGTTCAGGTGGTCGGACGAGTGTGAGGTGAGATTTCAGAAGCTCAAGACAGCTTTGACTACGACACTAGTGTTGGTTTTTTCCAGAAGTTCAAGGCCTTATATAGTTTATTGTGATGCATATCGTATTGGACTTGGTGCGGTGTTGACGTAGGATGGCAAGGTCATTGCCTATGCTTCGCGGCAATTGAAGATTCATGAGAAGAACTATCCGGTTCATGATTGGAGTTGGCAGCCATTGTTCACGCATTGAAGATTTGGAGGCATTATCTGTATAGCATGGCATGTGAGGTGTTCACAGATCACAAGAGTCTGCACTTGTTCAAGCAGAATGAGCTAAATTTGTGGCAGAGGAGGTTGTTGGAGCTATTAAAGGACTATGATATCACCATCTTATATCATCCGGGGAAGGCCAATGTGGTGGCCAATGCTTTGAGTAGGAAGTCAACCAGTATGGTTAGTCTGGCTTATATTCTGGTCGGTGAGAGACCGCTTGCATTGGATGTTCAGGCTTTGGCTAATTAGTTCGTGAGGTTGGATGTTTCTGAGTCCAGCCGTGTGCTAGCTTGCACAGTTGCTCATTCTTCTTTATTGGAGCGTATCCGAGATCGGCAGTATGATGATCCTCATTTATGTGTCCTCAGAGACATGGTGCAGCACGAAGGTGCCAAGCAGGTTACCTTAGGAGATGATGGAGTTTTGAGATTACAGGGTCGAGTTTGTGTGCATAATGTGGATGGGCTTCGAGAGTTGATTTTAAAGACCCATAGTTCCCGGTACTCGATTCATCTGGGTGCCACTAAGATGTATAAGGATTTGCGACAGAATTATTGGTGGAAGAGAATGAAGAAGGATATCGTTGCATATGTGGCTCGGTGTTTGAATTGTCAGCAAGTTAAGTACGAGCATCAGAGGCCCGGTGGTTTGTTCCAGAAGATTGAGATTCCTAAGTAGAAGTAGGATCGTATCACTATGGACTTCGTTATTGGATTCCCATGGACTTAGAGGAAGTGCGATACAATGTGGTTATTGTTGATGGGCTGACCAAGTCAGCACATTTCATTCTTGTAGCAGCCTCCTATTCATCCGAGAGGTTAGCTGAGATCTATATTCAAGAGATTATTTGTCTTCATGGTGTGCCCGTGCCTATCATCTCGGACCGAGATACGTAGTTTACCTCATATTTCTGGAGAGCAGTTCAGCGAGATTTGGGAATATGGGTTGAGTTGAGCACAACGTTTCATCCTCAGACGGACGGGCAGTCCGAGCAGACTATTCAGATTTTGGAGGATATGCTCCGAGCTTGTGTCATTGACTTTGGAGGCTTGTGGGATCAGTTTTTGCCTTTAGCAGAGTTTGCCTACAACAACAACTACCGGTCGATTGTCTAGATGGCCCCTTATGAGGCTTTTTAGGGTAGGCGGTGTCGGTTGGATGGCTTGAGCCGTGAGAGGCTCGATTGTTGGGCCCAGATCTAGTGCAGGATGTCTTGGACAAGGTCAGGACCATTCAGGATAGGCTATGTACAGCTCAGTCCAGGCAAAAGAGTTATGCCAATCGTAAGTTCATGACTTGGCATTCATGGTCTGTGAGTGGGTATAGCTTCGAGTGTCGCCTATGAAGGGCGTGATGAAATTTAGGAAGAAGGGCAAGCTTAGCCCTAGGTTTATTGGCCCGTTTGAGATTCTTGATCGAGTGGGATAGGTGGCTTACAGACTTGCGTTGCCGCCGAGCTTATCAGTCGTGCATCCAGTATTTCATGTATCCATGCTTCGAAAGTATCACGTCGATCCATCCCTTGTGTTAGTTTTCAGCACTATACAGTTGGACAAGGACTTGTCCTACGAGGAGGAGCCGGTAGCTATTCTAGACCAGCAGGTTCGTTAGTTGATATCGAAGAGTTTTCCTTCTGTTCGTGTTTAGTGGAGAGGTCAGCATGCTGAGGCATCGGCCTTGGAGTCCGAGTCTGATATGAGGAGCCGTTATCCCCATCTTTTCCCCGACTCAGGTACTTCCTTCTTATATATGTTCGAGGACAAACAGTTGTTTTAGAGGTGGAGAATGTGATAATCCAAAAGGTCATCACTTGTTTTAAAAACAAATTCTGTATTTCGAGGCCTTAAAAACCTCTTTCTACATCACCTCAATTTACGTGCGCGGTATATGTGAAAATTTGCGAAAAATGATGAATTTTGACTAAATGAATTTAAGTTGACTTTGGTCAACATTTTGAGTAAATGGACTCGGACCCGTAATTTGATGGTCCCGAAGGGTCCGTGGAAAAATATGGTACTTGGGCATATGCCCGGAATTGGATTCCGAGGTCCCAAGCATGAGAAATGAATTTGTAAAGAAAATTATTTTCTGGAATATTTATGAGTTTTTGAAAGTGAAATGTGTTTAAAGTTTGATGGTATCGGGCCTGTATTTTGGTTCCGGATCCCAGTATAGGTCTTATATATGATTTGAGTCGAACATGTGAAATTTGGTAAGAAAAGGACTTGAAATAACTTGAATCAGACCTTATTTGAGAAAATTAGGAAATTTGATGTTCTTTTTACTTGAGTAATTTCATGATTTTGATGCTATATTCATAGTTGTTGATGTTATTTTGGTGATTTGAATACACGAGCAAGTCCGTATGATGCTTTTAGGTTGGTGTGCATGTTTGATTTGGAGCCCCGAGGTTTCGGGTGAGTTTTGGATAGGCCACAGAGTGTAATTTTAACTTAGGAAATTGCTACTATGTTGCAGGGCAGGCTTCCCATTTGGCGAAGCCTGGCTCGCAAATGCGAGCAATGTGTTGCAAATGCGAGATGTGGCCTGGGCTGCCTTCTTCGCAAATGCGAAGTACCTGTCGCAAATGCGACTTCACAATTGCAAAGTTAGAGTCGCAAATGCAAAGTGGCTAGGGACTTCCCTTGGTAGCAAATGCTAAGATCCTGTCGCAATTGCAACTTCGCAATTGCGACTTCGCAATTGCGACTTCGCAATTGCGATACTTGAGTCGCAAATGCGACAACTGCAAATCTCTGAGGGGTTCGCTGGTCGCAATTGCGACATCAGAGACCTGTAAATTCACACTTAGACATATTTTCAACTATTTTTCATATCTCTTCAAAACCAAAACACTCTAGGGCTATTTTTCAAAGGCAATTTCTTTTCCTAATCGATTGTAAGTTATTTGTAACTCGTTTTCTTCAATCTTTTGACATCTTTTCACATGAATTCAACTCAAAACCAAAGGTTTTTATGGGGGAAATTAGGTGTTTCGGATAGAACCTAGGGTTTTTAAATTTTGGAGATTTGGACCTCGATTTGAGGTCCGATTTCAAAAGTAATTATATATTGGAGTTCATGAGGGAATGGATAATCGGGTTTTGGTTTGAACCTCGGGTTTTGACCATGTGGGCCCAGGGGCGATTTTTGACTTTTTGGGCAAAATTTGAAAAAACTTATTTTCATGCATTAGAATTGGTTCATTTAGGATTTATTGACGTAATTAAGTAACTTGTGACTAGATACGAGCGAATTGGTGGTGGAATCAAGGGGTAAAACGATAGTTGAGAATTGAATTGTGTTCGTGGCATCGAGGTAAGTGTTTGGTCTAACCTTAGCTTGAGGGATTAGGAGTAGGGTCCTATTTGTTATGTGGTAATTGTTGAGTACGATGTATAAGCATGGTGACGAGTATCTATACGTTGGTGTCAAGCATGTCCGTGAGTCTTATATTGTGATTATTATGACTTCGTCGTATTATTCATGCCTTGGTGATGATTTCTATTGTTGGGCAAAGTTTGTGGAAGAAATTGTGATATTTGAACATTGAGCAGCGTTGGCTAAAGTTGTATAATTAAATGTGAAAGTATAAGTGGTAATTGAACCCTTTAGAGCATCGGCTCAAGTTGTAAAGTGAGTTGTGAAGTAAAAGTGAAAAAGAGAAGAGAATTATTATATTGCCTCCCTTGTCGGGATATTGTTGCTTTTAATGCTATCTCTCTTGTCGGGATGTTGAGGTTGTTTTGATGTTGTCCCTTGCCGGGACTTGATTGTTGAACTATTGTTCCCTTGCCGGGATTTTTATTTTAATTTTATTTAATTCCTTGTCCGATTATTTGTGATTGTTGTTTGGTTGAGGAAAAATGTTAAAGTACGAAGGGTGATGTCGTGTATGATTTGTGAGGAAGAGAGTAAAGCACGAAGGGTGATGCCGTGCCGATTATATTGATTATATGGTGAGGACGAGAGTAAAAGCACGAAGGGTGATACCGTGCACATTTTTATTACTTGATTGCTTTGGTGAGGACGGGAGTAAAAGTACGAAGGGTGATGCCGTGCACTTATTGATTCCTAATTCTTGTTGATATCTGAGATATGGTTTTCCTCTTATTTATCCATTGCCTTTCTATGCTTAATTGAGGTTTCCCCGCAGCGTGTTTCCCCTGCCCATACTTGGCTGTACATTACTGTTCTTCTTTTTCGTTGTATATGGTTAAATTGCACAGGTTTACTTGGTAGTCTGGTCCTAGCCTCGTCACTACTTCGCCGAGGTTAGGCTAGGCACTTACCAGCACATGGGGTCGATTGTACTGATACTACACTTTGCACTGTGTGCAGATCCCGGAGCAACAACTTTTGGACCTTAGCTTAGGCGGATGCCTTCAGTCCATACGGAGATCCAAGATTGTCCTGCAGGCGTCCGCAGGCTCTGGCGTCTCCCTCTATCCCTTTATCCTGTTTCCTTTACTTATTTCAGAAACAGTGTACTATTTATCTTCGGACTTTGTTTGTAGTACTCTTAGACCGTCTGTGAAGCCGTGACACCAGTTCTGGGTAGTCGTTGTTCAAACAGTTGTATTGGATATATATTCAGATAGTTTTATTGCTTTTCTTCCGCTTGTTATAAACTCCGATGTCTACACGTTATTATTTCATAATTGTTAAAGGATATAAAATAGGAAAAAAGGTAATTTGTGCAAATAGTAAGCTTGCCTAGCTCACATTAGTTGGCGCCATCACGACTCGCGAGAGCGAAAAATCCGGATCGTGACAGTTATAGTCGATTAAATTGCACCGATGATGAAAAATTCTTCAAACATTCAATATATGTACTTAAATATAATAACTAAAGGTTAGGATGGCAGTGACGGGAAAATGCATTGAATTAATACCAATCACAAGAAAGGTTTAGATATTTCAAAGCTAGCTATTCATTGGTTAATATTTTGGCTGCGTACGTAGGTGGTGGGCAAGAAACCCTACTTTCGGTTCTCAGCTTGATTTTGATGGCAACGCACTGTGTCATACTCCCTTCTCATATTCGTATCATCGTACTATTTGGCCAAAAATATAAATCTTGGTTCAACTAATTAAATTTGTATAAATAAGAGTTAATCTTGATTAACAATAATATCTTAAAGACAAAATGCTTGATATAATGATAGGTGGCACATAAATCTATTCCGGAGATTATTGAAGTGCACAATAGTGATAATTCGAGAATCTTAATAAAAATAATGTAGCACTAAACATTAATGAATATTAATAAATGATATTTATGTAAATAAATGCATATGAGTCACCCGAGAAAAGATAAAACCAATGAATGTTCTTTCTGACAATGAAGAATGATAAATAAGCCTTTGAATATACCATATATTCTCAGATCCAGTGGAAAAGTATAGGCAAGAATCTTAGTGAAAATGTTATTTTTGTGTGCTTATAATAAAACCAGATTCTCTCTATAAAATCAAAGTATATTTTACGAGTGAATATATTCTGTCCTCTATCATTATGTCTCTTTATATTTATATGGAACATGCTCCTAGAAACCTTAATAGTATAAGTGCAGAGAATATCTACTACAATTTCTTTTTCATGCCATTTCTTGAATCTAGCCGTTATAACTCTGCCAGGGGTATTCGATGGTCTATCGGAAATAACTTTAGTACCTTCAAGGTAGGAGTAATGTTTGTGTACACACTATCCCCGGATTCTATTTATGAGACTATATTTGATTTGTTGTTGTTTTTGACAATGTAAAAAATATTTGAGACATATAATAATCTTTCTTTTTACCTATTGTTTATTCCTCAAGTGAAATATTTTTTGCCCAAAAAGGAAACTTAATAGAAGTCAACTCAAATTTTAATAACCGTGTTCGCAAACAATTAAATTCATATATCAAGACAGATCAGTTAGAGATATTTTCTTTCCGACAGAGGAAAGCGTATGTTAATGTTAAATCCTAACAACAACAGAAGTTACATCATTTAGGGTTTAGAATACACTTTAACCACTAATGGAATCTAAGACATAAATTGCATGGTTGTAGTATTCTTGATTTAGAAAAGAAAAAGAAAACAGAATAGTTATAATTCGTCTAAGGTATTTGCAAAAATAGTTAGCTGCCGTCAACACTTTTTTTTTTCTTTCGCCGGTATACATATATTACGCATTTACTGATTATATTTACTTAAAGTGATTGAGTAAGCGATTTTTTAAATTTAATTATTAACTGAAAAATAAGTGGGCTAGAAAATTTCCTTGCACGTGAGGTCATAAGGACCATTTGAAAACTCGTTTTATGGACAGGATTAAAAGGATATCGCATTCTGTATTGGCCCATTATTTAGGAACCAAATGACTGGATCAACGGTCATAATCACCCCAATGGCTAATTCTTAATATCAGTGAATCCAACGGTCTCTATCGAATCGGCGGTTGCCGCCCAACAGTATCCCAAGTATGACGTCTTCTTTAATGCTGTAAATAATAAAATCTAAAAAATGGTGAAACGGGGATTACTTCTATTTTACAAGTAGCCGACCACATATCTTGTCGGCAATTTAGGATGAAATTATTTTCTTCAATTTCATTTAATTTCTTATTTAATACTCATATGATCTATCAATTAATCAAACTATGTACTATATTAATCTCAGTATTGTTAGACTTCTTATGTTTCATTTTATACGTCATATTTGAATATAAAATTTAATTAATTTTTTTTTGGCACATTACAAAAACCAAAAGAATTTTTAAAATTATAGCATTAAACATATATATAATCATAGAATAAAGGATAAACGGGACATTTAAGCTAAGAAGCTCTACTATAAAACACATCGATCAATTTTAACAAACTCAAAAGAAAAGAATATCATATAAAGTGAAACAAAGAAGTACAATCTATTCGAGCAGCTCTATGCTCATACTTGAACATCGATGTAACATCCGTATAATATATATTTTGTATTTGACAAACTAATACATATACAATTCATCATACCTTTAGTTTATGTTTATACTTATTGTCAACCTTTATATGATCGAACCAAGAATTTGAAGGTTGTAGGTGCACTTTTATTATATATTTGTTATATTTGGTACTAGAACCGAGAATTTAAAGGTCGTGGCCCGTGGGTACAATTTTCAATTCAACCAAAATCTACTTTGTATACAAGGTGCTACTATTAATATATCACTATTTTCTAAAGACATATACATGTATTACATGAAACTTTTGCTGAACTTGTCTGGGTATATCATAGGTCCGCCTCTGTTTGGTATGTATTACAGTGACCAGTATACTAGTATTTACGTAATAATGAGAGGAAAAAGGAAAAGAATAAAGTAGCCGTTGGAAAGATTTCTCCATTATTTAAGGTCGCCTTTGGTGATAGGAAACTGATACAGCAACGTTACCTTTCTCCATATATTCAATCAAATCCCATTTTGGGTTTTCTTTCCTTCTTAGATATATGAGATAGTTCTTATATTCTTCTTTTCTTAGCTATATATATAATTTATGTAAATTCTTGTAATCCATCTTATTTTTGGCTATTGATCCTTGTTTATTTGAGATCATTGCCACCTAGTTTTTTATTTTCTTGAATCTAAAGCTGCTTCTTCTTCTTCTTCTTCTTTATTTTGGACAATAATGGAAGTTGCTGCACCAAGCAAAAACTATGCTAGAAACTTGAAAAAAAGCATTAATCGCACATTTTCAACAATCCCTTGTGAAAATCTTGCACCATTTAGTTATCAAAATGGTATTTTACAAACTCCACCTCCTCCTCCTTTTCTTTACCATTCTTTTCCTCCATATTTGGTTCAAAAACAACCACCTCTTCTTCCTCTTCCAATCTCAAATAATGGTGCTCAACACTACAATAATATCAATACTTTCCCCCTAAATAGAGGATTTTCTTGTCCTCCCATCAATAGAAAAGTCAATAAAAATGGTAAGTCAAAGAAATTCAAGTCATCCACATCAAGTCCTAAAAAAGAAGAGAACCCAAAATCATCAAAAGTTATGATTTCATCTACTAACCCTTTGGGTCCAAACCCAAAGCATCTTCCCAAAGATGTTCCCATGGTTTTCTCTAAGTCATCAAAAGGTAAAAAAGAGCGGTTCGACGCACTAAGCTCTTACAATTTGGAAAATCCAAAAGAGAACAGTACCACGTTGGATCTATTGGATAAAGTTAACGAGTTTTCAAGTTCTATGGTGTTTACTATTTCTCCTCCACCAACTAGCTTACCTTTGCCCACTTTTTCATTGAGGCCAAAGCTTAGCTGCAACGCAGAAGTGGCGGCCGGAGTTGATGCCGGAGCTACTGATAATCTCCGGCGACTACTTAGACTTAGATAAACTGTTATTTTGTAAAATTATGTTGTAGCAAAAACAGAAAAAATGAAGAAGTAAATAAACCACACCTTCTACATGGTTACTTTTTTTTATCTTTGTAGATGGTGATGAATTAATTATAAGGGCATATTATATATGCTAAGGGCGTATTGTCTTTTGGTTTGCTCAAGTAAGTCAATGCTTCTTGATCTCTTTGCATGTAATTTTATGTTGAAGTTATGGGGTGTGTAATACACGCTTATAGAGCAAGTGGCTTTTTTCCATTTGATTATTTTCAGTAATATATATCTCCATATTGTAAGTTATTGTTTCTTTTTCAAAGAAGTATCTTCGGTATTGGCAATGATTTTATACGATGAACCTTAAGATTAACATCGTCTAAAATGGATTAGTCGGTTTTTTCTTTTGTGACAAGCAAAGACGGCGGTAGGTGGGAACTTCTCAAAAATTAGAGCTGAAAAATCAAGGACAGTGCAAATTTTGGCTATTATATATCATTGACGACCTCCAAAAATTAGCTCGTTTTCAATTTCTTTAAAACATAAAGGGCATCATCAAACGGAAATGTTCAAAATAAGTCCAAATTTATCAATCTCTAGCCATATAAAATCATGAAATTTTTACAGTTCTATCCCATTTATGAAACTTTTTTACCCTATATGTTTAAGGTTTCACTTAATTACATTTAGCATACCAAATTACCATTTATATAACATATCTAATTAAGGTTATAATTAATGTTATATTTTATACTCCTTATTTTAAGCCCTTCCGTTATTTGACAGTACTAAGTACTAATCCTCACTTTCTCTCTCCTAACCCCTCATCCCTGATGATAGGCTATAATTACGTATTTTAGTCGTTTATTACACTCTAATTTACTGCACTTTAGTTGAGTTTGCGCTTTAATCGCTAGTGTTTTGCACTAACGCTGTGTTTTATGCCTTGTAGGTGTGATTCCGAACTATATAGATGTTATGGAATGCATTTAAGTGATTTAGAGCTTTAAAGTTTGAGTAAAAGTTCAAGGAATTAAGTCGGGATCATGTTTGGGAGTCAAAATTGATAATTAAGTATGAACGAAGACTCGAGGAGGCATATTGCGTACTGTCTAGTAAAATAGAAATAACTTTTTTCTCAAAACTCCATTTGGTCTCCGCAATATATGGTTGGAAAGCTAACTCAAAGAGCTACAACTTTCATATGTTACGTTTTTTCAAACTCCAAATGGAAGAGGGTGAAATACCGCGATTACGGTGGGACCGCGACAAAGTGCACTCGCGGACAACTGAAGAATCAGAGAGCATGTTTTGCCGCGGTTTGACCGCGACCGCGGCAGGAAGCAAAAATCTCAGGGACTAAAGTGCAAAACATGGGATTTTAAGTCCTAAACCCTATATTAAACAAAGGAGGCCGACCACGAACAAGGATGGGAGATAGATTTGAGACATAGATTCAACCTAAGGATGCAAGAACACATTGGGAGCAAGGCGGAGAATTCTTCTACGAGTTTTTCCTTCCTCTTCCTTTTTTTTTATTGTTGGTTATGACTTTTAGTATTGTAGTTTTACATACTATTATGAATAGCTAATTTGTTACCTAGAGTTTTGATAGAATCTTTTGTAGGATAGATTCTTGTTATGTTTTTCTATAATTGAGCCATAGTTTTTCTCTGTTTGTTCAACTACGTTTATATTGTGGTTGGTTGAAGAGTTCTCAATTAGATGTGCCTATTTAGTATGCATAACTCGGGAGAGAGTGCATATTTAGGTAATTGTTGAACAACACCACTCTCAAAGTATATGATGGATCAATAACCGAGGGTTTCAAGGCGGGATAAGGGATAACGAAGCTTTGCGTGCGATCTGTCACAGCTCCTTTTTACCGCTTAAAGCTTTATCGGCTTTTANAGCAGTCGCGAACCAGAAACCTGAGTAAGGAATTCTGTTAACCCGGGAGAAGGGGTTAGGCACTCCCGAGTTTCGTGGTTCTAGCATGGTTGCTCAACTGTCATATTTGGCTAAAATATTTGATTTTTATACATGTTATCCTATTTGTGTATTTTTAAAATTAATTACTGCTTTTTGTCGAATTATTTTATTTTTAAGAAAATGAACGTCGCTTAAGAACGTATTTTCAGATCACGTCACATGAAATGCACCTGGATCCTCGATACATTCTTATTTGACGTTTTCGGATTTTTGATTTGGGTTGCATGAAATGCACACCCGTATTAGGAAAGTAATATTATTAAAAATCGCGCCTAAAGCGACTCACGTGTTGTTATCTTTTGGGAAGGCCATGAAATTTGCTAAATGGCCCGTCCCGAATCTCTAAGTATTTTTAATAAGTAATTAATGAGGGCCCCGCAATTTTGGATTTTTAGTTTGGCGAGTCTCGTCTCATTTAATTAAGGCCAAACTAAGGTAACTACGATTTTCTAATTATTTTTTGTTTCTAAAAGCCAATTAACTCACGAATATAGATTTGAGCATCGAATTCAAGTCCGAATTCAAACAAAAGGATTAAACCTTTTAGCTTGAACCCGCTACCTAACTCAAGACTCAATTTTGTATTTATGGATTAATTTTATATATTCCTAATTGATTAATATTGTTTGGAAACCATATTATTCCAACCAACTTGAATTTCCAAATGGTTTGGGCTTTTAAACATAGTACGTTTAAGAATCCAAATGCACATAAGTGTGGACAGGTTAATTACAGGCTTGATCTGCTTGTTAACACCAAGGCTCAAATGGCCTGTGATGGCCGACCAAATGAGGCCCTGAATTAATTGGGCCAAAAACTTGCAAATTATTTTAAATCCCAAAAGCCAATTTCAATTCATCCTATCTATTTGTATATATATCTACTGATGAATTCTTAAGTATCACTGAAAGTGAGAATTGAACTAACGTATAAATTTGACAACAATAATGACAGACCAGTTTCAGTATCTCATTTGACACTGAATATTCACGTAAACATTCCTCAAAGCATTTAAACATTCACATGATCTCATGATTTTCTTGAATTATTAAGGTAAACAGAAAAACCATATATACAGCTACTAAATTCAACTAAATAGTCAGCTCCTGATTCGAACCCATAAAATGACGATTAAACAATCTAGTTTTTTTTTTTAAAAAAAACGTTCATACACAGGATTTAACTACTAAGAAATTAATCCATAGCTGATTCTAAACATCACAACCGTGTAAAAATAAAAGTTCAGTCCAATCTCAATCATACATGTTCTGGGATTCACAAATCAAATTCAAACTAAGTTTAACTATTATACCTAATATTTAATCAACTACCAGTACATATAGCATGTCATTTTACTATAGTCCAATACAAACTGAAAATTCAAGTAATCCAATTCATTTAATAGTTCTAATTACAGTCTGATTTCAATATACTTTGACGACTATTAGATTGCATTTGAAACATCTAACATAACAGCAATATTGAGTAGTAGATTTGTAGTATGAACTTCAATTTTATTCCACTCTTCAACAAGAATTCTACAGTGAAGAAAGCTCAAATATATACCTGGTATTGGAGATATAAGAAAAGAAGAAGGAGGTCAGCAGCAACAATGCAACAGCAACAACAGGAACAGATTTGAACCAAAACAGTTGGAATTAAACCAAAAAAATACTGCTGAAACTTCTACTACCAGAAATCGAACCAGGTGTGAGCACGTGATTTTTACCCCAAGTAAAAGAGTTCCAAAATCAAAATAAAATAATTTTTACTCACGAAATATAGTGTTGGTAAATTGGATGAACAAGAGATAAAAAGGGAATTAATTAGGAAAATGTCAAAAAATGGTAGAACAAAT